>OZ010594.1:5122500-5127500 GCA_963932145.1 Acanthosepion lycidas | reverse complement strand
GAGAGGTGCGAGACATGAAGCTATTGGGGTAGAAGAGACGGCTACATTTAGGAGTTTCGACAATGAAGGGGTGAGAGCGGGATGCCAGCCTCGTAGGGCGCTTGAACTCATGAAGTCTGGGAACCAGCGAATGCAGCTGCTCGGAGAAAATGCCATGAAAGTATTTGTAAAAAAGACAGATAGAGGCGACGGCGTGTCTGTGAGAAAGTGACTGTAGACTAGATGCCAGATCGGGGCCAGTTATATTGCATATCCGCCTCTGGAGCCTATCAAGAACCCCGAGGCAAGCAGAAGGGGCTCCAGACCATATATGGTAGCTATACTCCATGTAAGGGCGAATTGTTGATTTGTAGATCTGGAGGATCGATTCCGGGGAGAAAAATTTCCTGGCGCGGCACAGGGAGCCAACTTTCCTTGCGGTGGACGAAGCAATTGACTCAATGTATTTGTTCCATCTCAGGTCAGCCGTCAACGTGAGACCGAGCAGCCGCAGAGAGTTGCTCTCGAGAAGTTGAGCACCAGACATTCTAATGGAGGGCAGGGAAGAATCTCTGTGCTGATTAATATAGAGCAGTTTTGTTTTTGAAGCATTAAAGTTGACCAGCCAATTCCTGCCCAAGTTCACAACTGATTGGAGGTCCTTTTCGAGACGCACGGCCAGGTGAGTTTTGTCAGTGACACTAGATTTGTTTTTGAGGCAGGAATAAATTGTGGTCTCATCCTCGTAGATGCCAACTTGGGAATTTATGGCGTCAGGAAGGTCATTTATGTAGATAAGGAATAGTGTGGGGCCTAGGATGGAGCCTTGAGGAACACCTGCGTTCGTGGATGGAGCCTTGAGGAACACCTGTGTTCGTGGGATAGGAACTGGAGGAGAATCCGTTGAGAACGACCTTCAATTCACGGTTTGCCAGGAATGATTGTATTAGGTCAAACAATCGACCTGTAATGCCATAACCCTGGAGCTTGCGAAGAAGGCCGGTATGCCAAACCCTATCAAATGCTTTGGAGATGTCTAGGGCCACGGCACGAGCTTCCCCGTTATTTTGAAGAGCTCGGTAGACAGTTTCAGTGATGGATTTAAAAAATAACAGCGTCTATGGATAAATAGATCCGCAAACCAAACGTAAATAGGAAATTTCCTAAATTTATTACAAAAAAAAATTACGTGTTAGAATGGCATTACATAAACCAAAGAAAAGTATCTAATTTTAAACTAAGTACAGGTGCAAAAGAAAATACTCATATGACTCCCACACTTTAATAAAAAACAACTTTTGAATGAAAATCATAACGGAAATAAGAGGAATTTAATTTATCTGCAAATTATTTAGCTTACGATTTGTTTTTGCTAATAAGTTTCAACATTCAATCTGTATATTGTATACTGAAAAATGTGAGTGGTTCTTATCCTTAGGTGCCGTGTGGCTTTAAGACGTGGACAATCACGGTTTTCATTAACTCCCCAGCCTTCGTATCTTTAATGTTTGTTTACTAACTGCTCTTTCCAGTCCCTATTCTGTCACTCAAACTCGTTAGACAAAAAGTGATTTGCTGCTTCCTGCTGTTCCTTTTAACTTCAATTTGTCCTGTTAAATTCGCCAAGCCATCTTCATTTATCACACAAATGTCAATTTTCATTGTGATTCAAAGCGCAAGTGCCGATTTTGTTGCAATTTCTCTTGAATAAAAAAAAAAGTGCCGTTCGTAGTATTTCACTAAACGTCATCGACAGTCAGAATATGGCGACTATTGCAGCTGTTTTTCTCTACTTAAATGTTCACCCCAGTAAATATTGGAACCAGTAACAGTAAATCTCTTCAATACTCGATAGGTTTATTTTTGGTGTCTGAGCTGCTCCTAAAATTGTGGTCGTCTTGATATTTTGATTTTTGCCTTAATTTCAAGTTCCTCCAATCATTCTCCCCACCCCCCCCCAACTCCTCGGAAACGTTTTCAGCGCCGGTAACAACTGTCACTTTCACGTTTCATAACTTCGTCAGCAAATGTTTGAATACTTATCTATCTTTTCACTTTCAGAGTCACTCTGGAGTCCAACGGAACAGCGAAATTCACCGACATATTTTCTTGTTGGCTAAATACGATCTGGACTGCATTATATGTTTGAATCGTAGAGTTTCATAAGGATTTTGTGTTTTATACTCTCAAACATATTCTTGTATATAAACTTACCATTGGTCTATGTGATTAAAATATAGTCGTTTGCACGGTTGCCAGTGAACCACTCCCCATCCTAGTCACACGTATTGTTGTGTTTCTTCTTGGCCGTTAGACTAGAACCACTGAATGCCATTCACTGTCTCAACTTCATTTCCATACAGCCTGTTTTCTGGGAGACCTCGACATTGTTAATAAGCTTGTCACGCCAGAACAATTACGACTATATATTTATTGTATAAAAATACAATTATAGCACAAGGAGGAAAGGGTTTGAGAATGGTCTTCACTATCTTATGCCTAGCTAATAAGAGTTAAGACCCATTCACTCATTACAATTTGCGCATTCACCATAAAAACTCGTCCGTCACCAATCAATCCACCATAATACTGGATCCTCTCAGGGAGACCTACAAAACACCCCGAGATTTCAAAATTTGGTGACAAATATTTCATAGATAAAAATTTAGCATATGACAATGAGAGACGAGGGGGATGAACCTAAAAAAAACCCAAAAAACAAAAAGACACAGACTAAATACAATACAAAGCAAACTGAAACGACTGATGTTAGTAGGACCCGTCCAACCCTTAAAAAAGAGAGGCCACTCTATTCTGCCCATTGAGAAAAATAAAGAGGCTCTCTCGTTAAGGAAGAGAAAAGGAAAAATATATAAAGACATGGCAAATCCATAAAGCTGACCCAGTCGAGAAGAAAGGTGGGGAGCAAAACAAACTGGGGAAGTTAGGAATCTCAACTTGTATCATAACCAAAGATGTAGCCGGGAGCAGGCCAGGAACAGCACTTACTCACATTAACTAGGTACACAAAGCTTGTCTCGCCTAACCAGAAGAGGGGTCAACAGGAAACCACCCCCGACCTGATATAGGTTGACCTAAAAGAGAGAATCAAGGCTAGACCCGTTCAAACGAACCAAGCTCGCCTCAGTCACTCACCTTTCAGAACAATTATGACTGATTAGCGAGTTCGAACTTTACTGGGCGCCCCATTCTTTCGGCCTTGTGCTGCATATAAGCTACACTTAGTGATTTTCCAAGCGTAGCTTAGATGTGGCACAAGGCCGAAAGTAGGGGGTACCCAGTGAGGATCGAACTCACTACTCAATCGTAATTGTTCTAGCGAGACAAGCTTGCTAGCCATTACACCACATCGAGGTGCCCAATATAAGCTACACTTAGACTCAAAAAAAAAAAAAAAAAAAAGTGTTTCTTGATTCTATTTATCGGAAGAATACAACGGCCATTCTTATTTTTGCGGGTTGGACAGGCTAGATTAACTGCGTTTATTTTCGTTTGAATGTTTTTTTTTTTTTTATTTATTGGGTCCTTCCCCTTCATTTCATGGGAGAGTTTTTATATATTTTATAATACAATTGTTAAAGAAAAATACATTTGTAGGTATGAACAAATTTTTAAACATCATGGGTATCGATTGGATGGAGAAGGATGCGGTTTTGTGGTGAGCGAGGAAATTGTTAGAGTGAATGGGTCATGAATCAGATTAGCTAGGTGTAGGATAGTCAGTGATGACCAGACATTTCCCATTTCCCCTAGGCTTTGTGCCATAAAAATGCATGTATTATATTTTAAATAAACATTTGTGCACATGAACAAATTTTTAAACATCATGAGTATTTTTTTTAGGATCCTAGTGAATATGTTGGATTGGAGGAAGAAGGATGGGTTCTTGTAGCGAGTGAGGAAATTGGTAGAGTAAATGGGTTGAATTAGCTAGATGAAGGATAGACAGTGAAGACGAGCTTTTTCGTCCACTTTCCATTCGGCTTTGTGCCATATTAATATGTAAAAATGTTCAAAATAAACAGTCTCTGTTTGCTGATTTCCTATTTTTTTTCTTCCTGGTGACTGTTTCTCTGAAGTTTTCCCTCCGTATCTGCAATTCTCTTGATTTGTCTTCTGAGATGTCCATATAACAGATGAATGAATAGAGCGCTAAATAAGTAATTTAATTTAATTAACAATTAATCTCAAGAGCGCTTAATGAAATTTCAACTCATCGTGAGTATAATATGCAAAGGATTCTTAGCCAATAATAATAAAAAAATTATATAATTATTTACAACATGAATGTATATTTTCAGATTTTTCTGCCGTTTTCTTGTATTAAATATTTTAAATTTCTTTTTTAATTACCGAGTGACGATAACGCCTCATACACATGACAAATCTCGTAAGCCATTAGGGTCGTAGGGGTACCACAGGTACTGCAGTGATCACTGCAATGGTGCATCTACAGAAAGAAAACCTGACGGAGTCCATCTCCAGGCTGCTTTTTCCATTTTGTAGACTGATTACCACTCAAGGTTAGAACGCTCAGTCTGTCTGGTTGTTAAAATTTAGCCAGGCAGGAGGAAGAGATGGATTTATACCTTTGCAAGGGTATTTGTGCGAAAGTGAATGTAACAGACTCGACTGCGATTTGGACTCGTCACATTGCTTTATGCGCTGAAAACCGCTACGTTACACGCACATAATTTACGCCCTTTACTTCGAGATAAAATTAATAAAGTTATTTTTGCTGAATAATGAACTCCGGTTTGTTTTGCTTTCAATAGAATAAGGTTAATCGTGTGAACACATAAACGTTGATAAAAGAATGATTATTTGGCGCACTCTTCTTTCAGAAACACGGAGAATTGTTTTTTCCTGACTTAGTTTTTAAACATAATTTGCAAATAATGTTACACTAACAAAAAGGTAAAAGGACACCTTGATAAAACTAGAAAACCTGCTCGCTGGAGTTGGGAGGGCCGGCAGCAAGTTGGTGCATAAATGTTGTA
>OZ010593.1:106678696-106868696 GCA_963932145.1 Acanthosepion lycidas | reverse complement strand
TACGTGTATTTTATTGTCGTAGAAAATGATGAAAGAGGGCCTGGGTAATCTGAATTACGGGTTGAATTGAGGGAGAGAGAGAAGGGGGAAAGCAGCAGGTGACAGACAGAACGTGCTCTGAGGGAGGTAGCAGAGAGAAAGAACTTGTTGAGAGCTGCAAGAGATTGAGGGAGATGATCTCCTACGTTCTGAAAGGACATAGCTCATAAAAAGTAAGAACTTGCCATGAGTTTATTTATTCATTAACTTAGAATTAAGATTATTCAGTGAATTAAAATAGGAAAACCATGAAATTTTCACGGGTCTTTCTAATAAAAAGAATTATTTTTCAGAGTTGTTAAATAGTGGTAATAAGTAAGTTTTCTAGTTTTTTTCTAATCTGAAATTGTCATATCTAGTCGAGAAAAATGGTTTTGGATTAGACACCAAGACAATCAGTGTAGAATAATAATTTCTCATCTCAAATGACAATTCCTCGTCTTATCTGATTTAAAAAATTCAGACAAAAATTAGCCAAAATACGAATATTTTAAAGTGCTCCATTTAATAAAAAAATACTATTGCTATTAATAGCGTTTGTGTAAAAGAAAAAAAGAATATGGCACCTATAAAGATTATGCAACGATTAGATTTCATCACTTTCTCAGTCAATTTGTTAAAATAACTTTTTTGAATCAGACGCTATGTATAGAAAACGGAACTATCAAAACAGAAATCCGAAAAAAAAAACATGTCATAAAAACGTATTATGCAATATCTCTTTCGAAGTAGCATTTTCGTTATGATTATTTTCCTCACAACGTTTCTGTCAGTGTACGTCGGGTCATCCTCAGGCGTCTTGTCGTATCACCAATAACCTGCAGATGATGTTAAAGGAAAACTTTATATAATCTCTAATGGTAGGGTATGTTGTTCTCATCCTTAGGTTTTTGTAACATCTATTGTCTTTTCTGAAAAGCAACACTTTTCTCTTTATGTGACCGCTGTGTATTCACCACTGAACTGATATCCTGCAGTACTACTTTATCTCAGGATAGAATTCGTGGATTTCAGGAAACGACTCCATATACAACAGAAAAAGGCCTAGCGAATAAAACTTGCTCTCGTTTGCCCTGAAGTTGTGAGTTTGATTCCAGTAATAAGCAATCACACTTTCATCTGATTTTTCGAAAAAAAATAACGTGCTAATACCAGCATTGAAAGTATTAATTTACTTTTTATCTTTACCGAAAATATTAAAGTTTGAAATAAGATCGGCACTCGACAAAATGAAAATACAAAGCAGCAGGACCAGTTAGGATCGTAATAGAAATGTTGTCAGCCTTAAATGATTTCGGCATCGGCGAGATCACAAACGGAATAAATATACGACAGTGGAGACAAAACGGAAGACCATAGCAGATCCTTCTTTAAATAAATTCCATATTTATGATCAAAATGATATTGGAAAGACTAATAAAAAAGCAGAAGGATGTACATTTATGTTTTATAGATTACGCAAAAATATTTGATAAAGTACGTCACAAAAATCTATTGAAACTATTAAGAAAACTTGATCTATTTGGGGAAAATGTTAGAATAACCCAGAATTTATACTGGGAGCAAACCACATGTAAGCAGATAAAAAATGAAGTTGGTAGATACACAAAAATAGAAAAGGGAGTAAAACTAGGATGTCTCTCACAAAATTTGTTCAACCTAACAGGGAGTTGTAGAGTTATCAGGATTTATTATCGGCGGCTGTAATCTTAACAATATAAGATATGTAGTTGACAATGTGTTGATAGCAGACATAAAAAGGAACCCACAGGATCTCCTAGACAGAGTAGTGAAGGAAAGCTAAAAGAAGAGAGTAATCATCAATTGTAAAAAGATAGAATGTATGGTTGTCAGTAAAAGAAAAGATCCAAGATACGAACTACGAATTGGAGACATCAACATCAAGCAGGTAAAGGATTTTTATCTGAGAATAACGCGCATTTGATTTGATATGCATTCGAAAAGCTAAACAAAATACTCAGAAACTGGAAATGTTCGTTAGAAACAAACAGTGTGCTGAACTATTATGTTATATAATATAGCTCCTCCTATATGGTAGTGAATCCTGGACAATCTTCTCACAGATGAAGAGAAAACTTCAGAGAACAGAAATGTGGTTCTACAGAAGGGTGCAGAGAATTCTCTGGACAGAATTCATAAGTAACGAAGAAGTCTTAAGGCAAATGAAAAAATAAAGGGCACATACTCAGAATCAAGAGACCGCTGAAATTTCATGGACTTATAATGAGGAAGGAGGGATTGAAAAATTTGACATTCACAGGGTAAATTGAAAGCAAGAGGAGCAGGGGAATGCAGTAGATCACCTACCTAACTAGCTTGTACAAATGAATGACAGAGGCTTGGCAAAAGGGATACAAAAGATAGAAGGTTGTGGTGAGCAATGATTGCCCACTTCCCGAAAGTACACAGCACGTAGACCTTTTAATTTATCTTCCCTTCGGGTTGTTAGATAAAAAAATGGATTTATTCACAGATATCATATAATACTTAATTATTCTTTAAAAATTAACATGTCTTTAGAGAAATTTAAATAGCATATTTTAAGAATTATATGACATACGTAAATAAATTAAATTTTCTATCTAATCTGCTAACAGGTAGATACCAGCCATGCGAAGCTCTGAGTCGGAAAGATAACTTGAGCATTTTATTTTATTTGTTCATTATTAATGCTCTATTTTTTAATACCATTTTTTACTTATGAAGAACGCCTGCATTAAAAGCGCTACCCTCTAGAAATAGACTGATGGAGTTTCTTTTCTTTTCGAAATACAATCTTCATTGTTGTTGTTGTTGTTGTTGTTGTTGAACGGTTTCGATTTAAACCGGAGATTGTGCATTATGGGTGCTCTCCATCAAGTCGTACGACTTCAGACAGGGAGAGCCTGTTAAAGAAATTTTCTAATGCCAAGCAACACAGACTATGGACGATGGGCTACTAGGCTTCTTACCGGTTTCTTTCATGTCAGACTTTAAGTTAATTTTAACTTTAACAGACACCAATACTCCAACTTCAATGATAATTGGGGCAATGATGGCCTGAACGTCTTACATTCTGGCAACTTCAAACCGAAAGTGCGTTTCTTTTTTGACCATGTCAATTTCTTTGAAGTTATTACGTTGGTATAGCATATTGACGTAGTCAATGGAAATTCTGTTCTTGTAGCAACGCAAGAACTTTTTGAAGAATCCTCACACAATAAAGAATGGCAGTTATCTGGAGTCATAAAATCTTAGTCTCAATCCCAATTTTCCCTAAGCGCTATTTCAAGTTTTGGGGTGGTGTTCCAAGTGCACTCATTACTACAGGAATTACTTCAACTGCCATGTTACATTGCTTCTACAACTCTCTAGTGCGATCCTGATGTTTTTCGATCTTTTCAGTTTTTTTGAGTTTACTATTATAACGCTCCTTTATATCTGCTTATATTTATATACTTTTAATTTGATCTGTTTATATTTATAATATCATCATTACATTAATTGATACTGAGGAGAAAAATGAAATATTAAATAATAAACTTATAATTAAGCAATTAAAAAAATATGGTGGATGCTAAAGTACGTATTTTTTTCGTCAGCAGAAATTTACGGAAATGATTGTAAACAAAAGAAAGGATAACTAGGAGTCTGAATAGCGTAAAACCAGCGAAATAGTCAGGTAAATAAATAAATAAAAAGTTTTTAACCTCCATTTGGATAAACTCATAAGAGTTGCAGTGCTTCAATCATAGTAAAGGTTGGAAGAAAATATTTACCGTAATAACAATGTCTAGCTCGTGTAATATATCAAATGATTTCTTCAGTTGTGCGCAAAAATATCACGGAATAAATATGGAAAGAATATTAGTGAAGTTAAGGAAGGATCAATAGACAATAGTGAAAGCGTAGAAAGAGTAAAGGAAAAAGATAAAACTGTTCTTGGGTTCAATAAAGTTTTGAATAAAAGTTGAAGCAAAAGAAGAATTAAAAGTCACTTTATTTTAAAAAGTCATATTGCAACTAGAACTGCTATATATACTCATTATTTCATCTTTTCAAGTTTCTCTGCTATAAAAAAATAGAAGAATCTCTACATTGGTTCCCATTTTGTTGTTGTTATCACGACGTTTCTCTCGTTGTGCCCATCGGTCTTCCTGAGGTGTATAAAGATCCAGGTAATTTTTAAAGAATTTCGAATTGAAAACTTTAATCTATGGCAGTGTATTGTTCTTATTCTGCTGTCCATGTCTCGGACCATCTAATCTTGTTCTTATTTAGTACGACTCAGTTACTGTTCGCTCTGTTTCCACTTAGACTAAGTCTGTATTCCTCGGCTCAGGGATTGAAATTACTATGTCACCAAATTCACGGATCAGCGACCAAACTGAGGATATTAGTCCAATTTGAAATACGGTAAATGATGTTAACTCTTCATTCCAGAAATTCAGACAGAAATTAGAAGAATCTGTCTAGTTTTTCAAAAGTCGATATTGAGAAATGTTAAGCTCTGTGATTCTATTAAAGACTACTTTAGCTGGAAAAACTTAACATCGCTTTGAGCTGCAAGTCATGATGGAAAAGTCTCTTAATCATAATAGAAAACACTGTAACAATCTCTTCAAGAGAATCAGTCAAGTTTCCGTTTCCTCATCGTTGGTATTGGGACCCTTTGAATTTATGCCCGTATACTACTGGTGTAACTTTTCTGTACAAACTCGGAGACACAGCTTTTTTTCTACACAAGTTTGGCACGGAATACCGCTTCTTGTAACTGGGGATCATAATTCTTATATCTGTCTGAACATTACGTGTGCCATCTTTCAGTTCACCGTATAAGATCTGGCAAGATAAACGGTTCTCTGGCATCTTAATTATGTGTCCGACCCATTGAGGCTGACGTGTCAAAAAGAGTAAAGAAATTTTAAAACACATCAGTAATGCGATTCATCACTTGATGGGGAAGTAGCTCTTAAATACCTGTGGTTGATGAGACGCAAAATTTTTTAAGAGTTGAAATCTACTTCAAGTTCATTATAAAGAAAATTTCATAAAGGAATACCTAATTAGCAATTTCAATGAAAGAAAGTTTGCGTAATTATACCTTACGAATATAATAGGATGCTTGGCCTCGTTCGACGTTTAGTTGCATGAAAATGTAAAATTGGGATTTTAGGTGATTAAAAATTAGAAATAAATCGCTAAAACTCCCAGAGGTATGTCTTAAATAATTAGGAGGAAATGTATAGGAAACAGAGAATTAAAGTTAAATTAAGCATATAAAATGAAGTTAATGACGTAAACAGAGCGAGTTGAACCCTGAACGAATTTGGTGAAAAATCATTAATTTTGGGATTTCTCTGATAAGGGAAATATTTATTTGGAAAAATATATTCTTAATACTACAATGCTATCCTCATAAACTGATTCTCATTAAAAGTTGGTAAAATAGTTTGTTTTTTTTCGGATTGCAGACATGTGTTTTTGGACAATGGACACGTTGAGATGATACAAGCAAAATTGGAATTTTTTTATATACATCAATGTCAAACGGGGAAGGGGTGTCCAGGGGAGATTACTATATAAGCGGGAGAAGCATTTGATTTCGAAAGTTGCAGGAAGATCTCGAGACAAGCAATCCATATCACTCAATGGCAAGAGCACACATGAACACTGTTGATTGAGTGGACACAGAGACAGAAGCAAAACAGGGATGTGGCAGACACGCTACGACGGAGAAGGCAGCTGCTACGACAACTGCCATAGCAATCACACGGACAAAGAAAAAACCAAAACTGCTATAATTTGGTGGAAGCGGAAAACAAAACGAAAGGCGTCAAAATACTTCGAAATCACCATTCTTTTTCAAAGAGTGGACAAGATGTATATTCATTTAATATTCCACGTCAATAAATTATTGTTACGTTTTCCGTAGTTTTCACTTTTTTAAAAGAGATTTTCCTCCTTACCTTCAATGTTCAAGGACCGACTTTGACATCAGGCGAGAAACAAATTACCACACTCTCCGGAAGAGATTAATAGACGATCGCCATTGAAAAACGGGATTCGCTTCATGGAGTGGGAGATGGATTGGCACAGCCGGCAAAGATACGTATTCACATTTGTCCTGCCAGACACAACAGATGAGAAAACGACTACCCCACCAACAGTTCACATGTGGTAACTCGAGAGTATTTGGTCGGGCGTCTGTTTGCGTTCAGTTTCGGTTGCCGGAAGCGACCTGGTCAAAATTAATTAACCGCGATCAGACTTCAGGTTCGTTTAAATTCCGCTTTTGAATGACAAATAGAAATTTTAGTTTATTTATGAATTTCTGGGACAAGGAGTTATTATTTACACTATTTACATACGGACTATTGTTCTCATCTTAGTTGTTGTTATCACAACGTTTCGGAAATTGTGCCCCCCCCCGGCTTTTATTCGGTGTATATCAATCTTGATAACCTTCATGGAATTTCGAACTGAACTTTTTATTTGACCTACGGGGATGGACTGTTCTCGTTTCACTATGTGTCCCTACACATCTCGTCTAGTCTTATTTTTAGTACTGCTCAGTTTTTTTTCGTCCTGTTTTTCACTGAGTCCAAGTACACACAGTCCGGTCCAGGGATTGATGAAGGTAGCATGAAAATAAAAATTTTAGGTTTGCATAAATATATTCATAGTCCAGAAATTTTGAAAACGTCAAGAGAATTATTTTAGTTTCTTTCTAAAATTGTACTCAACAGAGAGTATTTTTGTGGATTTTTCTCTGGAGACAACTGGTAATTGTTTGAACATAAAACATGTAAGGCCTAAAGCATCTGGCTACCGAAAAATATAAGTAGAATAGAATAAAAGTATAAATAGAATAGACATTGAAAAAGAACAAATAATATTTAAAATATAACAATTAAAGACAATTCCAATAATAAAGGAACAACTTTTGAAGTCAGCACAAAATTTAAGAATTTGTTTTAAGAGCTTAGAATTATCTAAAATTAAATACAAATGGAACAGTAAAATTAGATAAATTCGATATAGTATTTCTGTCTGAATTTTCTAGAATATGTTGTCATTACTTACATTATTTACATTCGAACTAATGTGATCATCTTTGACATTATCACAACGTTTCGGAAAATAGCCTATTTGTGACGTCGTCCCCTGGTCGCAGCGCCAACCGTGTCGTTGTATCCTAGTCTACCACGGCACCAACGGTGACGTCCTACTTTGATTCCCAGTCTGCCTACCCACGTTGTGAATTGATCTAGGCAGAGGAAATCAATCAAACATCGGGGCCGTACTGCAAACCGAGTCCAACGGGGGGGATACCACAAAAATACGCATAACAGGCAATAAAATGAAAACTCAAAAGTTCAAAGTATCAAAGAAAAAGGTAACAAACTTTATGTCTAGTTGTTCGTTACATAGGACTGCATCTATCTCCCGACCCGTTCTATGGATTGTGACACGTCGTTTTCCGCTAGGCAAGTTTTAACACTTCAAGTCGTCTGCTCTCTAAGAAGTTGGTGTTTCGGTGGGTCTTTGGACGAAAGTCAAAAGAAAAACTTATTTCGGTGATCTGGATCTAAGTCGCTCTTCAAAATAATTGTTCTTGGTTTGAAGATGTGGGTCCGGAAAATGTGCGTGAATCCTGGTCAGCTATCTGCGAGGCTTGCCTCAACCGGGGACTGACTCTGGGAACTGCTGGGTCTCGACTCCTTTCTGCTCGTTGTGGCTTCGTTTATATGGGCGCCGACCAAAACCGGGGTGAGTTTGTCGGCGCCGGGGGGTTCCTCGATAATTCTAAATACATATCCACCTCTCTGGTTAGGAATTTCCACCTTTTTCCATTTTTGGGAACCTTTCCTCACTCCCACCTTCTCATCATACTTCAGAGGGGCGTGAACTGCCCTCCCCACATCTTCGTGGCAACCTCTCTTACTCATCCTCCAGATGGGCGGCAACAGCCTCCCTCGTGCATCACGTGATCACCACTCGACCAATGATGTCTTAGTCGGGCGTGGACGAATCTGCGGCTTTGTTTCAGGAAAAAAAAATATCTTGCTTAAAAAAAAATTATCTCTTCCCTTTCCCTTTTCTTCCCCTTAATGGTTTATCATTTCTCCAGCCGCGAACGGGACAATATGACAATGGCGGTCATAACTCTTGTTCTACACGTGGTTTACGTCAGGTATTTTATCGCTAATTATCAGAATGCGTGGTCTTCTTAACATGGTCTCAAAAAGGAACATCTCCAAAGTTCCAGTCCGTCTGTCGCCTCGAAGAAAGAAAGAAAACACATTCATTTCCTTCGGTAGAAATTCCTGATAACAAAATTTTATTATCGCAGGCCAAGGATGTTCTGTGGGTGGTTTTTAATTTTTCATATCTGCCCAAGTCCTTTTTTAGTTGTCTGTTTTTCGTCACTTAACGAAATAACATTTTCATTTGAATTTTTCCTTCTTTCTCTGGCCAGCCGGTCTGTAGTTGATAATAAGATGTCTTCTCGTACCAATAGTTTGTTTTCATATAACACAGCCGATGCCAAAACATATCTGATTCTTTCCTTCTTTCCCTCTCTTTTTACTCAGAATTTCCCTGTCATTGTAATGGCACTCTTTCGCCATTTGTTACTTATCAAAATATCCTTTTATCCATTGTCTCTTAGCTGTGTGTGTGTTCTTGCTTATCACTCACGGTTCGGTTCTTAGCCTCTCCTTTCCTTCTTTTCTTTCCTTTCCCTTTCTGCCTCGTTAAATGGTGCCACAATTAGACTAAACCATTGTTCGTGAATTTATCCCGAACAGCGCTTTAATCTAATAGTCTAAGTTTTAAGTCTTAAGACAGGCACATTTCCTTTATTGAGACTTTCGATCGCTAGAACAGCAGACATTAATTTACCCATTTAAAAGCAGGTATGTTCACTTAAACGCGTGTACCCACTGAATATACCGTTTATTGTAATAAAAAATATTTAAAATTTCTTTTATTTTCTTAAATGTAAAAAGTATTTGTTCTCATAAAAAGGTTTCCTATTTTATTTTTAATTTGAAAAAAATTAACTTAATAAAGTTAAATTTTAATTAAAGATTTATTATAATGAATTAATAAAAAATATTTTTGAAATTAGTTCTTCGATTACAACTGGTCCTTCACAAGTTGACTACTTCATCTATGAAATGTGCCAATTCTTATGTATTTTGGTATGCTGAATTTGTAAATGACCTTCAAATAAATTGATTGGATCTAGATTTAAATATATTTTGTCAGTTATCTCATAAATGAGTACAATGGATATCTCCAAGAAAAACAATGTTGCTTTGCAAAAATCTGCTTTGATATTCTGTTATGTTCAATGTACTAGAGAAATACACAAACACATAAAGATGGCAATATATGTGCTTAGTGAATAAAATACAACCGGAAAATAAATACATGCGCAGTTATTCAGCAACCACATATCATTTCTTAGGTTATCTTGTAAACTACAGAAGGATCGTCTATGTTCACAGTCCAACAATAATCAGCCAGCTTGGATGGACTCCACCTTCCCTAATACCTTTTCTTAATTACTGCAACGTCTTGATGAAATCAAGACACTTGGGGAAAATCACGATGTGAGTACAATAAGTGTATCTCTAACATGTTACAACCATGTTACGTAAAGTATTCCATTAGTTTTCTGTAATTTCATTACCCAGAAAGTTGGTTACCACTGACTTGAAAGCTTTCTGTATAGTTTTTTCCTGTCAAAATCTTCATTCAAAATAAGTTTATGAATCTGGGGACCAACAAAGACGCCTTCCTTTATCTTTGCTTGACTTATTCTGGGAAATTTATGCTGCACACGATTGAATGCTGCCTTTGTTTTGTCCGTAGCTTTCATGAAATTTTTCATAAGATCAAGCTTGAAGTGAAGAGGTATCGACAAATTTTCTTTGATTCATCTAATGGTGGATGATGAACATTTTTCCTTCAAGGTTCCACGATTGCCGTAGTGGCCTGTTTCTCTTGATGTGATGAGAACTTGTCACAGCTATCCCATTCACAAAGAAATCAACAGTACTTGGTATATTCACCTTGCAGTCCTAGCAAGAGAGTAATAACCTCCAAATCTCCACAAAGTTGCCAATTATGTTGATCCTATTTGATGCATCTCAGCAGTTGTTTCATATTTTCATAAGTTTCTTTCATGTAGACTACATGACCAACTGGGATTACCATTGTGTAACAAGACAGTTTTGAAACTTGTTTTCGAGGAATCAATGAACAGACTCCATTCCACTGGATCGTAACTGATATTAAGTGATTGCTTTAGATCACTGATATCAGTGCAGTACACCAAATCGCCTACCACCAGGAGAAATGTGACTAGATCCACGTGAAGATCACGGAAATAGTAAATAAATCCCACTGCTGTAATCTAGAACCTAACAGTTCTGCTTTTCTCTTAGGAGGTTTTGAATAAGTCCCTTAGGTCATTTTGAGTTATGATCTGTGGTTCAAAGATGGATATTGGATAATAAACTTGGTCTTATGAAGTTGATCGTTAAGATTCTGAGGTTTAATTGTCTTCCTCGTCATCTGCCTCAATTTCATACGATTCTGGAACTGGTATGTCTTCATTATGGAGGAAAGGTAGAAAACTCTTCTCCCAACAGGTGGTATATTCTGCTTTTGAGATGTAAAAGTCACTTTGCCGCACACATATCAGAAGTTATCAGCTTTGTTCAGACATTCACGGGACATTTTTCACGGGACATTTTTCACGGGACATTTTTCACGGGACATTTTTCACGGGTCATTTAAATATGTGAAAGTCTGATTGGAAAGTCGAATAATATTTAGTTTACTAGAAGAAGAATTATATATAATAAGGTTATTAGAAGAAGAATAATTAATATGGTTACGTCAATAATTTTGATGAAATATCCTATTATAATTCTGCTTGTCCCTCTCTTTGTTAGTTAGTTCCTTAGTTCGCACGACGGTTACGCTCTAGCAACACCTCATAAATACTAGACTATTCCGTTTAACCGCGTGAAAACACGGAAATAACATATTGGAGATGCTACTTGGTTTCTTTATGAAAAAGAAAGAAAGAAGGGAAGATAGAAATGTTTAACGTTTGTTTCAGTGAAATGGAAAAAGTCGTCATTTTCAAATCTTTTTATTTGTACCTCCTTAATTTTTAAAATAACGACAAGAATTCATATTTGTGATTGTTATTGTAATATTTTGTAAAAGTTGTTAAGCTGAAATATTTAACGATGCAATAGGGGAATTTCCTTTTTCTTTTAATCGGTAACAATCCAAGCAAGCACTAGTGCGCAAGGGGTTAGAAGGTGTGGAGTAATTAGGAACAGAAACATTAGTAATGAGTAGAAAGAGAAAAGAGCAACCAGGAGGACACTAAATAGCGATTGACATTGCCTTTAATTGCAGATTACAGTTGGTTCGGGGTCATCTACATTAGTATGAAAGGATGTAGATGAGTGGGCGTTCAGGACACCTTTTATTTCACGATTAGATAGGAACGACTGTATCAGCTCAAAAATGTGCCAGTAGATACCGTAGCTTTTCAGACAGACCCTATCGGAGACTTTCGAGATGTCCAGTGCTACAGTCCGGGCTTTACTGTTTTTATCTAGAGCATGATAGACTCTCTTCGCAACTATTGTTAGTACATCAGTATTTGATCTGCAGAAATGAAAGTAGTATTGCTTGTCTGAGAAAAGGCCCTGTGATGAGAGATGACAAACCAATTCAGCATTAGGGCTAATAGGCCGATTGTTGGATGGGTCAAAAGATTCACCAGAGTTCTTAAAACTGGAACAACAGATGATGACTTCCAGCAGGTAGGAAAACAGTTAAGATCGAACAGGAGCTAGTTTGGGAGCACACATTTTAATGACTATTACAGAGATGACATCGGGTCACATGCTTAGTGGGGATCAAAGTTAGAGATGATAGTAGAAGCCATAAAAGGGGCTATATGCATATCACTCAACAGAGAATCAGTTCTAAGTGGGAAGTCAGACTGTACCAAGTTACAGAAACAACATCACCTGAGAACTTGCAACAACACCAACAACAAAAATGGATAGCACATGTAACTCAAAGAGAAAATGATAACATAATCAAGATGCTGACGTTCTACACTACTTTAAATCAAAAGGTTAGCATGGAATTCTACATCAATAATGGAAATAGCAATAACAGCGAACTTGAGAAACGTTTATTTTTTCCTGAAAATTGTTCTAATAGGAAGAGTTTATTAATTTCAACCGATAGTAGCACTGGCTTCAAGGTCAAGGTATGCCAAATGTTTACAATTACCATTAATATATGTAACATAAAAATATACACAATACATTTGAAAAATCACTTTCAAATATTTGCCTTACCTTTGACTCGGTGAATCAAATAAATGTGTATATTTGATTAATGCCGGCATCAACGTCAGTATCAGGAAAATAGTCGATATCAATAACTGTTTTGAAAAGTTCAATATTTTAGAAACCTTGTTAACCGGGCGCCTCAGCGTGGAATAATGTTGGTTGACAATTATTATAGATTAGTAAGTTAGATCTTATTACATGCTGTAAACAAAATTCGACATTTAATAACGGGGAAAGGGTTAATATGTTGATAACCCCCACCAAAAAAAAAACAACAAAAGATTAAGCTAATAACTAATTTAATATCTAAACATTATACTACACCGCTAGGTCAATGCATAATATGTCAACTTTATGTCAACTTTTTATAATGCACAAACACGTTTCATAAATATTTATAATCTTCATTTTATCTTTAATCTGTGCAAGGTCACAATGATGCACGATTTGATATATATTGTAAGATTACCAATAACCATTTATTCGCATCACATGAAACAGATATACATACACACGCACACACACACACACACATATATTAGGTTGGTGCAAAAATAATGACGCAATAATATCGTTTTTTGACGTATTTTTTAACGTCAAAAAACGACATTATTACGTCATTATTTTTGCACCAACCTAATATATATAGTTGACTGATGAAAGAAAATAATAATAATTATTCTTGTTTTTCTACGTATTATTATTGCATATTATTGCTGTATATTATTGTTATATATTAAAATAGAAGTTGATGAGAAAAATGTTAAAAATCGGAATTATCGGACACGCCACTGTATTTTCTGAACGAAAAATGAAACTATTTTCTCTAATATAGTTAATAGGAGTAGGTAGGTTTGCCTATCGTCTGACTAACACCCCTCCCCGAATTTCTGAGCAGGATTAGAGGTTCCTGTTTTAAGATTGGGTTTCCGGACTTCTTCAGACTAAATCATTTTTTTTTATTGATACATATAAATATTGATTGAGGGAACAAAATACAAACGTAGTTTTCTGTTCCCATCATAACAGTAAAGTAAAATTCGGAATAGTTATCGGATTCTATTAAAGAGTAATTCGAATTTGTAGTCCTCAGTATTTACATGATGACTTCTCTTTATCATGGGGTTTGTTTTCTTAGTTCTAGGACTATAATGAACTTTGTGACGAGCATTATAAAAAATTCGATATTTTTGTTTTCTACCTATAACATAAATAACGATTGTCCCATTTCTGGTTCTCATAGCAAGGAAGCATTCAAGTCTGGATTGCATGGTAAAAATCGTCTATCTTTCTTACTTCCTTTTAGTGTGTGTGTGTGTGTGTTTTGTTTTTTTGTTTTTTTCGAAATAAACATATCTTGTTCTGCTTTTACTTGTATTTCTTCCAGTTCACGTACTACATTGCGTGTATTTTTATTTTCTATTTCATTTTTTAATGCTGCAATAAGTTTCTTCAGACGGTTCAGTATTTTTTTGGTAGTAATCTTGATAAATCATCAGGATGTCCTAATTTTTTGGGGTGACTGGTATTCCATCTTGAAATCGTAATTTAATAAGATGGTAAGCCAGCGTTATAATCTATTCACTATATGCGTAGGAATTCCTTTTTTCGAACTATAAATTGATAATAGAGGTTGGTAGTCTGTCAGTAAACGAAAACTTCTTCTGTTTATAAATTTGTGAATTTTTTCACTGCAGATATTATTAATAACGCTTCTTTTTTGATCTGACTGTAGGTTTTTTCTGTCGGTACTAGAGAACACGAAGCATGTGCAATGGCTTTCGTGTTACCGTCACTACATTTATGTAGAATTACTGCTCCTATACCATAGTCACTAGCATCTGAAGCCAATACGATTTCTGCTTTTGGATCATAGTGCGCTAATGATAAGCCTGATATTAGTATTTTCTTGATTTCTTCAAATGTCTCCTGACCCTTAGCAGTCCAGTTCCACTTTACGCCTTTTTTAAGCAAATTGTTCTGTAGAACTCTCGAATTCTGCATATTAGGTATATAGATTTGATAGATTTTGCTAGTTCTAGAAATTCTTGTAACGATTGTTGGAGAAGACATTCTTTATTTCACCATTTGCCCTTGACGGATCTGGTTGACGACCATTTTTCAAAATGACTTGTCCAAGGTACTTGATTTTAGGCAAAAACAATTCGTACTTTTCTCACTGAGTTTGAACCCGTATTCTCGTATATATTTTTAAAATTTTCATATGCCCGATATGTTGTTCCTTAAATACACTTTTAATTAATATATTGTTCAGATAAGCAACTGCGAAATCAGTCTGCACGTATAGTATCATCGCTTGTGGAAATATAACTGGAACCACTTTTATTCCAAAAGGAAGTCAGTTGAACTTATACAATCCCTTGTGCGCATTTATAGTTATTAACTTTGAATATTCTTCTTCAACCTGTATTTGCAAATATGCTTCAGAAAAATTCAGTTTCGAAAATATTTTTCCACCGTCTAAAGTCGCAAAAAATTCCTTTGGATTTGGTAATGGGTAGTTATGGGATTCTAAACATTTGTTTAATCCTGTCAAAGAATCAGCACAAACATGATTTTTTTTCTTTGCATACATTGCTGGTGCTGCCTGTTTTGAATGGTCAGTCTTTTCGGTTACACCTATTTTTTTCATGTATGTTTAATTCTTCGTTGCTTTGATTCAATACTACGAACGGTACACTACGTTTCGATTTAAACACTGGCGTTGACCTTTTTCTCACTTAAAATTTCGCTTTGACTTTGGAAAACCGACCCAATTCATCAGACATAACATCCGGAAAACATCATTTCAATTTTCTTTTAAATTTTCACACTGTTTTTATTTAAACTAGTAGCTTGCCCACTTATATGTTTTCAATAAATATTTATAAGTAAATCCCACAACTCAAATAATTCCATCCAATCACTACCGAATAAGTTTATAGTATTTTAAACACATAAGCCTTGGCTTTTACACACTTGTTACGAAATGAAAGGTTACAAGTCATTTCACCAATAATAAATATTTTTTCACTCAACACACCACATGCGATTTTCGAAGTTCTTTTGAATATAGGTTATCCATTGCTTTCCACGTGCTTCGTTGATATTGTGATATCACTACCAGTGTCTAGTTGCATTTTTACATCCACATTATTAATTTTCACATACAGAAATTTTCTTTGGTTTTTTGTAATTATTTTTCCGTCGCAACGTTAGGTACGAATTGTTTTGTAAGAAATTTTCATTGCTTTAATTATACAGTGTGTCTTTTTATGTCCTACTTTTCCATGCTTGTCGGACTTTGAATCCTCAAAAGGCCAGTCGTCTCCGAAATGTAACCTTCCATATCTGAAACATAAATTAATTTTCCTTTTTCCACGTTTTTTTTAGCTATGTATGCGCATTTTTTTCCTTCTATTATTTCTGTATCGCCTCTCAGATTTATGATTCTTTGGCATTCGTCTGATATTCCTTGTGGTATTAGTTTTTGATTCTGTTCAAGTTTTATTAGAATTCTAACACGTATTTCTGCGTCTTTTATCGCTGTTAACCATTGAACAAAAATGAACCCTTTAAGCATATCTGGAGCTAGTTCGTTTAATTTGAATCTTTCACACTCCTTGTTAACGATTCCAGTATACATGGTGAAATCTTCCTCTTCTTTTTTCGTTAGATTCATACACTTCCAAAGAGTATTAAATAACGAACTTTTCTTGCTAAAAATTTTAGTCAGAATATTTACTGTTTCTTCAACGCAAATTTCTTCTTTTTTTCAATATTACAAAATTAAAGTATTTTTCATGTTCTACCGGTGTTAACTTTATCAACAAAATCTTGTTTTTTTTTTTCTCGTCTTTCTAGTCACTGCATTCTTCTCTGAAAATTTGCTTGTATGTGTTAAAATAAGCAGAAAATGTCATTCATCTTAATTGTATGTGAATTCAGATATAGCATTTAACACCGCGTCGGGAGTGAAGGAACTTGAAGAATTTTCTGTTTTCTTCTATTATGTTGGTGCAAAAATAATGACGTAATAATGTCGTTTTTTGACGTTAAAAAATACGTTTTTTTAATACATCAAAGAGAAAAAAATGAAACTAACTTGGTTCTAATTCTAGTGTACACCGAAGCAAAAAAAGTACTTTGTATGAGTTTCGAGTCCTCGTCGCCATTGTTATAACTCACTCCTAACGGTTATAATATTATTTCTCGCTTAAGTTACCTGTCGATACGCCATTAGAATTCTTCCCGACTGACTTCAACAGACTTCTCCTGATACACTTTGAGTTATTTATTTAAGGCGTCTTGCTTAGTTCATTTGTGTTATAACCGGAAGTGTCTCATTTACGCCACAACAATGACTTTAAGAGGCTTAATAGAATTAGAAATAAGACAGAATTTTGGATCATCTGCCAGCTATTCCATCCTTTAAAACTGGTCTCCACAAGTAATTTTAATGCCTTTCCTTAGAAAACATTTTCATTAGTCTTCTTTTTCTTTTATGCGCTGTGTCGCTTCAGTATGTGTGTGGCCATGACTCTCCACAAATTCTTATCCCTTGTAGCTTTTAGCAATGTTTGTCTTTTTACAATTATTTACACGCCCGTTAATACCCATTTACACAAAATCGTAGGGTAGGGTACTCACTGTGTTCATCTGACCCTTTTTGTCTTTAGTGTCCAAGCCATCTTTCCTCATTAAGTGTATTCGAAATTTCAAATATTTATGATTCTATTTATAAGCGTCCTTTTATTTCGATTTACCATAAAATGTATATCATCAGAAGTCACAAATAAGGCATTTGTCTATAAAACTCTGGTCGTCAACAATGAATTAAGGACGTTCTTTTGAAAAAAATTAAAAATCTTTTGAAATAATCTTACGCTATTCAAGGATTTTTAAAAATATTATAAGAAACCCAGTTTTAATGTATTCGATTTTTTTAATAATTGTCTAATATTTCTATTGTGATTAAGGTTATTTTATCAGTTGGTCATTCTGTTTGGCTATATATTACCGCTTTTAATTGTGATCTCAACAAAAATGGATAATTGACCAACGATAAGTCTGTAACTCTGCAAACAGGTTTTCCTGAGATATTACTATTTATACGTATAAACACACACAAGATGACTGAGAAGAATCCATTATCTATCTGTCTATCTATTGCAATAATAAAAATCAATAATACCTATGAAATAACGTAAAAATGATTGGGATTTAACATATGTCAAGAAAACTTTTGCCAAGAAAGTACTTAATAAAGAACTAGAGAGACAATAGTCAATAAATTAACCGAACATCTAATCCTGATTTGTGATCTTCAGTGAAACCTTTATATCGGTCGCGAGATAAATCGACTAAATTTTGTTAATTCATTGATATGTGTCTGTGTGATCGCGCACGTGCGTGTGTGTTTAGGAATTAAGAATATAATAAAAACAGATTAAATTCAGACGACAAGGTCTTTTGTATTTTTATTGTGTAGTAGTTAACGGCGCGGAAAGTATAATTGTCGATTCGAATTTAAATTCGTACCAATTTTATTGTGTTCATTTTTGCACAAATACCGTTGAAAAAATATGAATCTATCTCTTCTCTCTGCCTCACCTTGGGAGTAATAGTAGTGTAGCCTAGGTTCCTTAATTTTTGATGGCAACCAGCTTAGAACAATTCTGACTTCAAAACCAGTTAGGCACATAAAAACTACTTGCTACAGAAACTGCGGCAGCATCACATATGGGAGTTTACAGCATTAACAACGGTAACAACAACAATATCAATTAACTGTAAAAGTAACAGGATGTGCGGTCGTCAACAAGAGTGTCAAAAAGTATAAGCTACAAAGAGACATCAGAATCAAGCAAACATTATAACTTAACTATCTTGGTAGTGTAGTAACAAACGACAGAAATATAACAAAGAAATTCGAAAGTGCATTGAAATAGTGAAAGGTGTCTTCCAGAAACAAAAATAAGAATTAAGAAATATGAAATTTCTTTAGAAACAAAGAAAAGAGTGTTGAATTGCTAAGTCATATCTATCCTTCCTTATGACAGTAAATGCTAAACAATTTCCTTTCATCTAAATAAAGAGGGATTGGATAATTTGACACTCACAAGCTATACTGAGGGCAGGAGAAAGCAGAGGAAATCAGCGGGGTTGTGTGAAGGGATAACAGAGCAGCGACAAAGATATATAGTAAAGAGTCAAAAGTTGCTCAGAGCTATAAGAGACAAGAAGTTGTGGAGAGCCATTATCACCTACATCTCGAAGGGAGACGGTACATATAAAGTGTGCGTTTTGGGCTTGATTGTTAATATGTAAAAGCAAAAACAATATCTAGTTTTACTTTCTCGTTCATCCTTCGTATTTTTGAAACTCAAAACTTGGTTCTAAATTCGGTTATTAGATTCACTGTTAAAAGAATATTTGTTGTCACTCTGTATATTAATATTTGGGTCCCTAAAAATTCATGAGCAACATTTTTAATTGGGAGTGGCATTTCAAGGTCCCGAGTTGTTGGTAGAATAGGCGACATTATTTAAACTTTTGATAATAAGGATAAATAAAAGGTATTTCTTGTAAGGCTGACTGCTTGTGTCCAAGTATGCTCATCTGCTCAGGCACATTTTTTTTCGAGCCCACCTGTAGTTTATACGATAATTATGCTTAAAGTGCATATTGAAGGTAAACAGGACAGAGTAAAACAGCGCATAAGCTACCCAACGTATAAATGGATGGTAGAACATGGTTTAGGAGAGATAACAAAAAATTGTTAAGAAGGACAAGAAATTGTGGAATGCCATGATCCGCAAAGTCTGTCCACCAAATAAAAGATGTAAAAATAGACAAATGTGTGATAGGAGATTCCAAATACCATCGACAGATCTAGACTCATATGAATGTAATGCTTGGTGTCCAACTCGTCCAGAAATGCTCAAACTATCATCTATATACAAAAGTTATAGCCGACTGAAAATTAAATCTCATACGTTAGTCTGTCAGGACAAAAGTAGTGAAAATAGCCAAGTGTTAACAACCTACTCCCAGACTGTGAAAGTGAATCTATGAATAAGCAGGAAAATATATTGAAAACAGCTTTTCATTTTTTATTTTCGATACTTTGTGAATGTACAATGATTCTTTTCCCGGTCTTTGGTGCACAACGACCTGAACGAGAATCGAGACATAAGGTGGGGTGATTTGCCTGGTCGGTGAAGACTGAGAGAGACAGAGGGACCCGTTGTAATTTTAGATTAATGCTATATTTATTTGATAAGTTTGGTAGAATCAGTTGGTTTAAAGTTTTGAATATATGGAAATAGTGATTTATGAGACTAAGAGATGACTCATTTCTTTGTATAGTTTAAGTATTCCACATGGTTTCATTTCTAATTTAGTAAGAAACACTTATTAAAATTGTCCGATGCATATTAATCGCAGGGAACTCATAAAACATACAACTTTACGACCGGAATATTTTAGTTAATTGTCCGTTCTAACTACCTTAGTACTGAAACAATGTGGGATAATCTCAAAATAAATGAGTACATAAATAAGCAAATAAAAATAAAAAAAATTGTTAAAATTAGTTATCTAATTTCTATATGATCATAAGAGATGTTCCGACTTGAAAACTGACAGAAAGTCAATGCGATTCCTCGTTTTTATATCAACTATCTGTGTTCTTTGCTAACTCATGAAAGTGCTACAGGGCTCCCAAGCTCTTTAACGTTATTAAGAGAAATGATGAAATTTTATCGAAAGTTATTTTAATATCGTTATTCACTGTGTATACTGAAGTTGTTAATAGATGTTATTCTTTAATCTGGTATTGATGACAAAACAATTTCCATAATATTTACTGTTGGTTTCCAATGCTATTAACTTAACTGTCGGTTTCCGATATTAATATTAGGTCCATTTATTGATTTTGCTTTCTTAGAGACAACATACGTCAATGTTATAACTGTCAAAGTCACAGACCAATAATTCCTGCTTTTCTATTTTCCATATGTCTTCTAACTTTCAATGTCCCGATGGTAAAATCTTTAAATTCAACGGGAGGCATTTACAAAGTTTTGAATGAAAAGTTGCCGAACTTCAATGGCTTTCAACCGAAGTCATTACTTACTCGTTCAAAGTTTCTATAAATTAAAAACCAAGCGTTCAGATGCTTAACGTGAATCGCGTTTTGTTTCACTCATGTAAATGATGTTTTTGTAAAAAAAATAATCATATCATCAGCAACACATTTGGAGATAAGAATATTTTTCCAAATTGTCTAAATTTTCAATGACGTCGGTTTCAACTTTACTTACTCACATTGAGTGCAAATATTTGCAATGCAATGCCATTTGTTATCTTTTGTCTTATTAGTTCTTGTTCTTTTATTGTTCTCTCTTCTTAATAAGGTTTTCTTTCCTCATTTTATACCACACGTCTTAGTGACTTTAATCCCCTTACATCTTATTGGCTTTATTGCCTTGCTTGGGGTGAAATGACCAAAAAAATATTTATTTACTGCTATTTTAGTTATTTATTTATTGATGCTTTGTCCATAAGAGCCGACCGTAGTCGGGATCATAGAGTCAATGCGAATGATCCTTTCCTTAGCTGCATAATACGTGCTTCGCCAGGGATACATGCAGTTTATAGTTGGACTTTTCCTGGACTGGTTGCTACAAATAGGTATAGAACTCTGTCTTTCCTACTATTTATCTATAGTTAGGATGAGAAGAGTTGCATTCATACCTTTTCCAGAGGTGTTAATACGTAAGTGAATGTAATGAACTCAGCTGGAATTTGA
Source organism: Acanthosepion lycidas (assembly GCA_963932145.1). Classification (NCBI taxonomy): domain Eukaryota; kingdom Metazoa; phylum Mollusca; class Cephalopoda; order Sepiida; family Sepiidae; genus Acanthosepion; species Acanthosepion lycidas. Next base: position 106,847,435 of record OZ010593.1, on the reverse strand, counting down.
ATTCGTCTCTCTGAAGTTAGTTGCAGTTGAGCTGTGAGCGCTGACACCCGTCTCGCAGGAACCTGACTGAAAGATCCACTTCTCTCTGACTCAACTCTTGCCTGTCTTCAACCCCAACCGCCGTCCACTCGCTGCGACTCTGCTTATATGGACGCCGACCAAAACCGGGGTGGGCCTGTCGGGGTTTGAGGTTCCTTGATAATTCTAAATCCGCATCAAGAATTTCCTTTGTTTTCGGTCAGGAAAATTTATTACTTTCCATTTTTGGAAGTCCTTAATTTCTAGTTTAAGGGAATCGTCCTCCCAAATTCTTCCTTTCTCATATTGGTATTTCATACCAATCCCTTCAGAGGCATCAACAGGTTCCCCACTCTCTCACAGTGGCATCTCACATCAATCCCTTCAGGGAGCGTCAACAGGCACCCCTCCTTCTTCATGGTTTACCTTCACCTACCGCTCACGCCACCCTTCAACCAATGAATGCCCAGTAGCGTGGGTGTTTGCAATTATCGCTCAAAGGAAAAAAAAATATCTTCCCTTTTTTTCTTTTCTTTCTTTTCTTCTTCCCGACAACAAACCCTTACGATTCTTATCTTAACCGAACGCCGTATGGAACTCGTCAACGAAACCTTCGCCAAACAAGCACTGAGGGTGGTCAATGATCTTTCGCACCCTGTCACCAATTATTCGTTCTGATAAAATAATTTTTCTATCATGGCCAGGTCTGACACAAAATTTTTGCTCTTCTCCAATGATATCTCCGCAGATAGTTAATGGTTTAATCTTTCCTTCTTTGTACTCTGTGGGTGGCCCAGCGGACATTTTTTTCGGTCAGAGCGCGACCCAATTAATTTTTATCTCTTAGCATTCTGCCTTGTGGGCCACTTGACCAACGTGAAATTTCCATTATTGCCATGGTCAGATTGCAATCTTCTTTCGCCGCGTCGTAACATGAATCAGATTAAATCCGGTATCTTACTTTCTTCGCTAATGAAAATAAAATCTTTACCACTTTTCTTTGTTAGAAAAAAATAACATCGCTCAGTGTCTTTTCGTGATAGCTTCTTATCACCTAAATTAATTCTCGCCTTTTTTTCACGCAACCCTAAATAATGTCACAAACCTCCCCTAACCTACTTGTCATTTACTCGTAAATGACACCTAAACCCAAATACACTATTTAGCATGCATCATGCATCATGCATTTGTCCCATGCAATTCTATTCTTCTTCTTTTTTTTACGGTTTTACATGCAAGGTGATGTTCTTTTCACCTTCTTCTGTTCTACATGCAAATGTAATGATCTTTTCATCTTCTTCAGTTCTACATGCAAATGTAATGTTCTTTTCATTTTCTTCTGTTCTAAATGCAAATGTAATGTTCTTTATCTTCTTCTGTTCTACATGTAATGTAATGTAATGTTCTTTTTCATCTTCTTCTGTTCTACATGCAAATATAATGTTCTTTTCATCTTCTTTTGTTTCTCATGCAATTTAAAGTGTGCGTGTGCCTGTGGGAGCATGTGTGTGGTTATTATGGCTTGTTTTTCTTGGTCAATGTTTTTCTCTCTGCTGTAGGAGGTTTTTCCGCCATACGTGTCGGTTTCACGCCAGCCTCCTCCGCCGGCCTTTCTGCAATTTCTTCGCCGATTCTGTATGAGTAAAGAACACTGCTCGGCATCTCCCTCTCGAGTTGCTGCATGCTGATTTGGTTACCGCTAGTTAATTTCCTCTTACCCCCTATGGCTATAATTATGAATGTACCCATCATTGCCGACCAACTTATCGCGATCTGCTCATCATCTTCCCAAGCCATAACTTCATTTCCCAACGCACTTAACTTCTCCCTCAATTGATCCATATCGATATTTTCTATCGGCTTCATTAGTACTGGCATTTTATTCAAGGTAACATTGGGGAATCCCCTCACTATTGGCTCCCACAACTCTGTGCAATTGACTAAGCTTCTCACAATCAATTCTATGATTGAATCTTTCTCTTCATATCTTTCTTCTTCCTGGTAATAGGGGGGTAAGGAAATAGATATCCAAAATGCCGAATATCCCAGGGGTAACTTTAACAGCGATAATGGTGGCTTTACTCTTAATGTCCTTGTAGACTCTCCCCCACATACCCTAGACAAGCTGATGGGTTTCTGTGTGGCCACTGCCCACACCCCATCTGAAACACTGATAGCTTGTGGTAATGCCGTGTTTGCTAATACCTCTACTTGACAAGTTCTCTTAATTCCCTCTTTCTTCCTTTCAAACAATTCTAGTATGCACATTTTGTGGTTACCAGCTATATAGATAGGGCTTAACGATGTACAAACCCTAGAGCATCATTTCTACACTTTCTAGCCTCTTCAGCTGTTAGCAACATGAATTTTGTTCTACCCAAATTTAAAGCTATGTATTCTGTATCCATCTTGTACCTTGCTACCATTCCCAAACCTTGAACTCTTCTGGGGTAGGGAATAGGTAAATTTATAACCTGGTATATCTCGAATATACTCTCTATCTAACAACGGAACAGACATCATAACCAATAGTCGTCTATTTTCCAACAAGGTCACACATCCCAGCACATTATAATATTTCCACAATTCTTTGGTGGGATCCACTGGCAGTCTTAAGTGATGGGGTAACTCGGCCTGTATTCCGAGTAGCACTTCCCTTAGGTGACCCGGGTTTACTATGCTTGGGGAGAAGTGTCCCAATGACAACATGTCTAATTGCGCTCTCACATGTTCCAGCAAGGTCGTCAACGACTGACTAGTTTGTCGTACCTTATTCGTAATTGTCATTAGTTGGAAATATCTTTGCATGAATCCACTCATTTCCTGTAATTCTATCATTACAGTTTCTGTATCAACTTGTCTCAACACTGCCAGGATATTTATTAACTAATTAATTCTGGCTCTATTCTTGGCCAATTCCAACCTTGTCACATTTAATATTGTCACACTCTCCCTTGCCACTTGAGCCAGCGTCCTCTGGTTTATTTCCACTTCTCCCAGTTTCCTTCTTATGAAATTAACATCATCTTCAGTCACTGTTCCAAACAGGACATTTAACGCTTTTCCCACCATCGGAACTACCGATCTTTTTTTACCGGGTCTGCAGTAACTCTATTCCCTTCAGGTAATTTTGCATGTCCCTCCATTGAGCCTCTATCACAGTGGCCTCCGATTCTAGGGAGTGTAATAATCTGAGATATCCTTTCTCCTTGGAATAATCATGCTCTACCTTCAACCGGGCTGCATCCAGCTGCGTTAGCTCATTTCTTAGTTTATTTAGTAGCGACTCGTATGGTTTTAAATCTATCACGAAAGTGATCAACCATTTAGACCTGGTTATTATTACTTCACTCGTCTTTTTAAAAATGGTATTTCGGCTGTGCTTCCAAGCTTCCGCCATCGTCACTATCAGTGTGGCTAACACCCTCATAATCATCAACCCTTTCATTTTAATCATTCCTGCAAGGCAACAAAATTCTCTTGTTTTTTTTTTTTTTTTTTTTTTTCATAACCATTCGGTCTTGTTCAATCCTTCACTCAATTATTCCATAATTTCTTTCTAAGTTTGTAACACTTCAGCTCTTCCCTCCCCTAACTCCTAACAGACAGAATGGTCCGGACAGGTGCGTTGAGGCTCCCACTTCAAAGGTCGTACTTCATGATACCACTGCTGGCCAGTTAGCAATGCCAATAATCTTCTTCCGTCCTTCGTGAGGTGCAGCTCGCGACTCCATTCCCTCCATCCACATACACCACAGTTAGCCAGTAAGTTTTTGGATGAGCCAGTGTCGTTATCTGTCGATACCCAGTGCTTCTATTCTGCACAGCCTTCTTTGTTCTACTGAGACTTGGGGTTCTCCACCCTTCTCAATCTCATCTTCAGAGGTAGTTCTTTCCCGACCTCTAACCTTCCCTCTGTGTTTAATTCCCGTTCAGGAGGTGTTCTGTCTTCTTCTTACTCTCCTGATTCTTCCTTCTGTTTCGACCGCGCCCTGGACGTCTTCATTAATTCTTGACTCGATGTCTAAATCTCCCCTGTTTCTTAGTCTTTCTTTGAGCTTGGAAATGGGTATTTGATCCTCCTCCTCCCATTCGTTGAACTCTTCGGCTTGTTTAGGGTGCCTCTTTTTAGAGCCCTTGACTGCTTAATTGGATCTCCTCGCCTTTCTCTTCCTTTTCTTTGGACATGGGGGTGCGACGGTGACATCACAAGGTCTTCTCTGCACCGATTCAGACGACGACTGAACGCCGCTGATCCCCGCCGAGGGTTCCAACTCCGTCACTCGGATCGCTTCGCCTATCTGGCTAAGTCGATCTATCTATTCATTTTCCTCGGAATCTTCCTCCGTCTACATTTCTTCCGGCTCAACCAGAGTTACCTTCCTTGTCCTTGTCTTCTTAGGCCTCGGTTCTCTCATTTCCAGGTTAGCTATTTCAGCCTTCTTCAGATCGTTGGCATGGACCCTCCTTGCTCGTCCTGCCACTTGATCGCATATTACATATGATACTGGACCCGTCTGCTCTACTATCCGGTTGTACGGTTCCCATCTTTGGTCCAGCTTTCATTCTTTCTGTTGGATTTTATAGTAGACAGGGTCTCCAACCTTGAATTCTACTACCTTTCTTTCAGCATTGACTCTCTCATTTCTTCTCTTCTGTGCCCTCTTTATTCTTCTTCTGGCCTGTACAAATATTTTATGTTGTTGTTCCAGCAACAGCGGATGATGATCTTCTCCCATATTCTTTCTTCGGGGCTTCAACAGGTTATCCACAGGCAGGACCACGTCTCTGCCAAACAACATAAAGTAAGGAGAAAATCTGGAGGTTTCGTTTATCGTAAACCTCACGGCCGCCAGAGCCTGCGTCAAATACAAATCCCAATTTCCTGTATTCTCTCTGGCCAGCTTGGCCAACACATCTCCCAAGGTTCTATAAAACCTTTCCACTTTAGCGTTTCCTTGGGGGTGATATGGAGATGTTTTACGTGCTCTATATTCAAACCTGTTAGCACCTCTCTCATTATGCTGTTTATATTCTCTGTGCCATTATCAGTGACAAGTTGCACAGGGGCGCCATACCTAGGGAAGATTTCACTTATTATCAAATCGGCCACAGTTTTAGCCTTCTTGTCTGGTACTGCAAATGCCTCAGGCCAATTTGTTAGCCAATCGACAAAATTCCCTATATAGTTGTTTCCTTGTGCAGTTTCCCCATATGGTCCTGATACATCCATACTCACTTTCTCGAAGGGGAAGTTCGGCACGTCCATCTCCTCCAATGGTGCCATTTCCTGCCTTCTGCTCTACGACTGGCACACTACACAGCTCCGAACATAGTGACCTCTCCGTACAGCTTGGGTCAATAGTACTTTCTCCCTATTAGATCATATGTTCTATCAATTCCCATGTGACCCAACCTCTCGTGGCACTGTTCCAATATCTCTGGTTTTAAACTTTTGGGCACATACAACTTGGGCTTGACTTCTTCATCCCTACCTGAGAGATAATACAGCCTTTCCTCTATTATTGCATACTTGGTGGTCTCTTCTGCCTCCACCTTTTCTCTAAGGGCAGCTATTTCACTGTCTGCCTGCTCCTTCTCAGTTCCTTCCGTCCAATAGGGATCGGTTATTATCTGTGAGTACCGATTCTAACATAGGGCGATCTTTTAGCTTATTAGAGTTAATTACTCCGATTCTATAGGCTTTATTATCTACTCCTTGCGTTACTTTTACAGATCTTTCTTCCAGTTGTTTCGGTATTCTTGAGAGTAAATCTGCGCACGTGTTTTCCTTCCCTGCTAAATACTCTATCTTACAGTGGTAGCCACTTAACTTTAGCGCCCACTGCTGAATCTTCTTATTATTTGTCCATTCTGCCTGCAGTAGGTACTGCAGAGGCTTGTGGTCTGTTTTTATAGTAAAGACCGCACCATTCAAGTAGTAGTCCAGTTTTTGGAGAGCATACATGATAGCATATGCTTCTCTTTCTATTACTGACCATCTCTGTTGCTTATGAGAGAGAAAGTATATCGGTACTTCCTCTGGTATAACTTGCACTGGTCCTTCTTTATCGGGGCATGGCTGGGTAAGAACTGCTCCTACACACTGGTCACTGGCATCAGTGTATAGTACCATGGGCTTGCTGAGGTCTGGCTACATCAGCAGTGGGACGGCTGTCAACTGTTCTTTTAAGGTATCAAATGCCCGTTGACAGTCTTCTGTCCACTTGAACCTAGCGTATTTCTTCGTCAGGGCTATTAAGGGTATGGCAATTCTCGTGAATGCCAGGACGAATCGTCGTAAGTACCGTATAGCTCCTATAAAGTCTCTTACTTGTCTCACTGTCTTAGGTTCTGGCATTTCCCTTATGACTTTCACCTTATCCATGTCGGGTTTAATACCGTCTCCGTTTATAACAAAGCCCAAATATCTAGTCTCCTCCTTCAGAAACTAACACTTCGACAATTTCAATTTGAAGCCGTGCTTTCTTAGTCTTCTCAACACTTGTTTTAGATGGAAAAATGATGTTCTACTGTTTCTGAAAATATCAAAATATCAACTAAATATGCCATGACAAAGCTCTCGCATCCTCCTAACACTATTGACATCAGCTGTTGGAAGATTCCCGGGGCATTAGCTAAACCGAATGGCATCACCCTGAACTGAAACAGTCCCAGATGACACGCAAATGCGGCCTTTTCCTTGTCAGCCTCATCAAGGGCTACCTGCCAATACCCGGACCTCAAGTCCAACGTAGAGAAGTACTTCGCTTTCCCTAATGATGCCAATATGTCATCGATTAGTGGCAATGGCACGCCAACGGCTTCGAAATAGAATTCAGTTTCCTAAAATCTACACAAAAACGGTGCCCGCCATCTTTCTTGCCTACTATCACGATTGGAAAGCTCCACTGGGAGATCGATCTTTCTATCATACCAGCTTCCAACATCTCTTCTACTGCCTCTTCCACAAGGGGTCTCTTATGAATAAGTGTTTTATAAGGCTTCAATTTCACAGGGGGTAGTGCTTTTCCTATCTCTTCCCCTCTCTTTACCTTTATCGTCTTTTGGGCCTGGTTCACCATCATAATCTTCTCCCAAGATTGCCTCCGTACACAGGTTGGGGGTACGTAGAAGTTCTGGGTACTTTTTAATTTTCCAATCCTCACGGGGAGTCTCGCCATCCCTCTTGTCTCCAAGGGAGCTCCATCTGCCTGTGTGATTTCTATGTCCGCTTCCTGCAACCCATTCTTCTGTTTCACCCACCTGTATGCTCCCTCTCTCAGCAATGAAACAGATGCTCCTGTGTCTATCAAGGCTTTCATTGCCCTACCTCCTATCTCTGCCCTACAAGATAGCTCCTTCTCTTGCTTCAGCGAAGAGAATACTTGGGCTTTCCTTTTCCTGTGTCATCCCAGCCATAGGCGCCGGCAGCAACAAATTTCTTTCATTCTTCTCATATGGGTGAGTTCTGCGTTTTCTACACCTGGGCGGTCCCGACTGGACCTCTCCCAGTCTCTTGCGGCTGTTCCTAAGAATAGAATTCCTCTTCAGGTGCCCTGGTCTCCAAAAAACCAGCACCTTCTTGTTGGACAGTTTACCGCAAAGTGGCCCACCTGACCACATATCCAACATTTTACTCTTCCTCTCTTCAACTGGGCCACCCTCTCCCTTATTCCTGGGAGAACCTACCCTCTACCTAAGTGGATCTCCTGACCACATGTCCAACGTTTTACTTCCCTTCTTTTTAACTGGGCCATCCTCCCTCTTAATTCTGGGGTGGCCCGCTGGCTTTTCCCTGGTTTTATCTCTTGGGCTCGGCCTTCCTTAACAACATCGGTGTTTCTTAGCCCGCACCACTTGGCTAGGTGTACCTTCTTCCCACACCTAGTACATTTATCCTGTTCGAAGTCTGGGGGCAAACCCCACTTCGTCGGACATTCCGCTGCTCTGTTGTCCTCATATCCACATGTCCAGCAGACCAGCCCGTATCGACCCAGCGTGGGCTTATAAAACCCATGCCTTGTTGACCAAGCCTTTCTATTGGGATCTCCCTCCCATACCTCAGGCTCTTCTACCTCTAGCTTGACCTTCCGATTCCACGTGGGGACTCTCCCTCCTTCTCCCTTTCTTCCGACTTCTCGACTTAGCTCTTGCATCCTCTTACCTCTTTTTACCTTCTCCCAAACTCTCTGGCTCTCTTTGGCCAGCTCCACTGCTGCCGATAACCTTAGAGGTCCTTCCTTCAAAACATCGTGACGAACACGCTCGTCACTGAGCGCTTCCACATACAGATCAGCCAACTGGGCATGCATGACCGCATTATTTCTCACTACCTCTGGGAAAGCTAATGACGACAGCTTCTCCGCTCGGGCTCCCAATTTTCCAGGGGTTTCGTCCCTCAGCTGCGTCATCTTCAGGAGGGCTCTCATGGCCTCTATCGCCGTACCCACGTCAGCGAACTCCTGAGTTAATAATTCTTCCAACCTTTCCCATGTCAAGTGGGGCTTACTGGCTAAGAGTCCTTTTACGAACTCTGACGCTTTCCCCCTGGTGGCATCATACGCCAAATATAGGGTTTCTTGGTCTGAGAGTCCATATATTACCTGGCTCTTATCCAAGATTGCCAGCCAATTCCTAAAATCCCTTGTACTACCGTCAAAGGCCGGGACTCACGGTCCACCCAATAATTTTCTTAGGTCTGCTGACAATCCCTGTCAACCCTCTCTTCCTCTATGTCTACCCTATCTGGATCGTCGTCAGACATATTTAAAACAGAAAAACAATCAGAGCAGCAACAATCGAAATTGGAAGATTAACCGAAAATAAAGTGTCCTACCTGACAGACGATTTCCAGCTCGTTTTTCTCAGGTTCCGGGTTGTCGTACTAGAGTATCTGGAACCGTATGGTTATAGTTAACCAAAGTCCTTTGGTTCCCACTCAAGTCTGTTTCAATTTGAGTCCTTGAGAAATGTGCGTTGTCCTGGCCGAAATTTTCTGCAACTCCTGTGGCAGCGGCTGATCCAGGGTCTTATCCTGTAGTCACGGCACAAATTGTGACGTCACCCTATCTGTCTCCGCGCTGTCGCCGTCCTATCCTGTCCTGTGACGACCAATGTGACTTGGTATTGGCCGCGGCACCAAATGTGACGATCTAAACTTTTGCTGATTCGGATGGGAATCTCTTTAGATTCGGTATCAGCCTTGTCGTTGCCAGCTCGCCTCCAACGTCTGGTTACCGAAGTAACTGTTTTGATTTCTAGTCTAACCTACCCACGTTGTGATTTGATCTTAGGTAGACGAAACCAATCAGTCGCCGGGCCGTAATGCAAGCCGAGTCCGAACAAGGGTAATACCGCACAACTATATGTAAAAGAAAATAAAGTAACAACTCGAAAAGTTCAAATGTGTTAAAAAAGGATAAAAATATTTTATATCTGGTTACTGAATACAGGACTGCGTCTTTCTCCCAAACCGTTAGTTAGGCGAGTCTTAATATCTTAAGTTGTTTTTCGATAACTGGTTTTTGGTGTATCTTCAGGTGATATTCGTAAAACTTGTTTTGATGGTGTGAGTCTAAGTCGTTCTTCAAAAATAAATTGTTCTTGATTACAAGTTAAGGTCATGATTGCGTGGATCTTTCAGTTAGGTTCCTGCGAGACGGGTGTCAGCGCTCACAGCTCAACTGCAACTAACTTCTCTCTGACTCAACTCTTGCCTGTCTTCAACCCCCACCGCCGTCCACACGCTGCGACTCTGCTTATATGGACGACGACCAAAACCGGGGTGGGCCTGTCGGGGTTTGAGGTTCCTTGATAATTCTAAATCCGCATCAAGAATTTCCTTTGTTTTCGGTCAGGAAAATTTATTACTTTCCATTTTTGGAAGTCCTTAATTTCTAGTTTAAGGGAATCGTCCTCCCAAATTCTTCCTTTCTCATATTGGTATCTCATACCAATCCCTTCAGAGGCGTCAACAGGTTCCCCTCTCTCTCACAGTGGCATCTCACATCAATCCCTTCAGGGAGCGTCAACAGGCCCCCTCCTTCTTCATGGTTTACCTTCGCCTACCGCTCACGCCACCCTTCAACCAATGAACGCACAGTAGCGTGGGTGTTTGCAATTATCGCTCAAAGGAAAAAAAAATCTTCCCTTTTTTTCTTTTCTTTCTTTTCTTCTTCCCGACAACAAACCCTTACGATTCTTATCTTAACCGAACGCCGTATGGAACTCGTCAACGAAACCTTCGCCAAACAAGCACTGAAGGTGGTCAATGATCTTTCGCACCCTGTCACCAATTATTCGTTCTGATAAAATAATTTTTCTATCATGGCCAGGTCTGACACAAAATTTTTGCTCTTCTCCAATGATATCTCCGCAGATAGTTAATGGTTTAATCTTTCCTTCTTTGTACTCTGTGGGTGGCCCAGCGGACATTTTTTTCGTTCAGAGCGCGACCCAATTAATTTTTATCTCTTAGCATTCTGCCTTGTGGGCCACTTGACCAACGTGAAATTTCCATTATTGCCATGGTCCGATTGCTATCTTCTTTCGCCGCGTCGTAACATGAATCAAATTAAATCCGGTATCTTACTTTCTTCGCTGATGAAAATAAAATCTTTACCACTTTTCTTTGTTAGAAAAAATAACATCGCTCAGTGTCTTTTCGTGATAGCTTCTTATCACCTAAATTAATTCTCGCCTTTTCTTTTTTTTTCACGCAACCCTAAATAGTGTCACATAAAGGTCGATAAGCAGTAAAAGCAAATCACTCAACTCGAAAAACTGAAACAATTTTCCCACCCCGCTTATAATCTCCTTTTAAAATTTCACTGCACTCTCACTCGCACTTTATTCATTTAAATTTTCCTTCTTTTTGTCGTCCTCTCTCTTTCTATTTCTCTATTTATCGTTTTATCTCAGTATTACAGTGTAAAGCCCCTTTTTAAGTTTCACACTATCTTCTCTTCCTTTTTTTCTTTTCCACTCAATCTTTCTCCACCAAGCCCCACTCTCCTCAATATAAGAACGAGACAACAGAAAATATAACAATAAAAATGTACTAACTTCTTTTAAAATTTCACTATACACGTTGTCATTTTTGCCTTTTTTTATATCTTTTCTCCTGACTATGTCTCTCTCTGGGGTTTTCTGTACGAACCTTCCCTAAAGAACCCTCTTTTTGAATGATCTGTCTAGCTATTATTTTCTGTCTTATAGTAACACGCTCATCTCAGAAACTTTTTACTCCTGCACTTTCTCACACACACAATTTTGTCGGTGTGGGTGACAAATTATTATGTCACAATCAGTTTGCGTGATAGACTACTATTACAAACACACATATTTACAAGTACCAGTATATGAACCAAATTAACTTTAGTTTTTTACTATTATCTGTAAATTGACATAAGTTAATGAAGTGGCCTCCCGTTGAAGTCTCTACAGTTTTGAATTCAGTGTTATAGGGGCTACCATCTACCTTGCTCTTTGATCCTATTGTTGGAGGAGAGAAAGAATGGATTTCTACCTTTTTCAGGGGTATTTGTGTGAATTGAATGCAACAAACTAAGATGGAATTTGAACTCGGACCGCCGATCTCACTTTCTGTGTAGATAACCGTTAGGTTACCTCTTTTAGCTAACTCATTTCTTTATCCTTTCCTTCTCTCTGCTCCTAGTACTCATCTAATAATTTTCTTTATCGTTCTCTAATCTGAAAAACACATGTACATACACTTTTTTACATATCGCTTTTATTTTTTTTCACTAACTAACAATACGAATCCATGTCGACAAGGTCTAACACCACGAAACACATACACATCTCTCACCTACCCATTAAAAGTACTTATACCTAATGTCTTACATTTCAAGGTAGACACACATGCCAAGCGGTCGCCGTGATAAACAGCTCAGACAGTGCAACAGTTGAAGAAATAATTATAAAAACGTTGACATATTTTAAAATCAAAAGCGTAGAGGTGAGTTTCTGTTTTTAATAAGATTCTAACAATTAGTTTAGAATAGTTTTTTATCAATGAAAATAAGTTGCACATAAAACCGAACATTTTCTTTTCGTTTCTCAGTTTTATCTTTTATTTTTGTCTTTTCTATTGTTGTAATGTATTCATGCGAAAATATGTTGCGTTGGCTCATGATTGTGAATTATGGAAAACTTCCTCCAAACTTGTATAAATCAGCTAACACTGTTAGTTTTTATCATTTATTTAAGAAGGAGTGTACTTTTAGTTGTATTTTTCTTTTCATAGTGGAAGAGAGTAGTTGTTCTTTCGGCTTGTCCCAAAAGATGCTCAAGAGAAAGGGATTACAGGCGTGAAGATTGCCATAGGTCATAAAACTAGTGCCTCTTATATTTTTCTGGGTTTGTAGATAGAAGTTAAATATTAACCTGTTTTATAAGCACTATCTCTATGTGAATATATATTTTTTATTCAATTTTATGCGTATTTTTAAAAAAATAGTGCATCTTTATAACGTATGCTGCAGATTCCGCCCTATCTTAAACCCACCTTGATTAAAAGTGAACAACTTAGCCTTATTTTCAGTCAATTGCTATTAACTTATTATTTTCGATCAGAATACAAGTAATTATTCATCATTGTTTTTTTCTTTGCTCTACCTTCAGTAGAGTTTGAAACTGAATTTTTTTTTTCAGGTTCGTGGTTGGACAAGAGGGTGTTCCAAAACATGACTCCTCTCAAGTTAATTGCATATGATAACATCACATTTCTTTTGCAATAGACTAAATATGTATTGTAAATATTCCTTCACTCGTATCATACACAGTTGTGTTGATATTTAGCAAGGGAAAATATGTTTACTAAGAAAGACACACTCTTCTACTTTAGACCCAGTTTTTTAATATAATTCTACAGTTAAAGTTGCAACAAAATTATCATGTAGAACAGCAGGTCATACAACTTTTCGAATTATTGATTGATTTGTTTTCTACGGCTTATAAACTCTTTGCAGGTTATTTGAAACAAGAAATTTTTTTAGATTGTATGAATTTTTTGAGATAATAATAATTCAGTGATACAAGTTTTATTAATTAACACATAACTGGGAGGAGTAGAGGTGGATTCATACTTTTCCCAGGTGTATTTGCGCGTAAGCGAATATAATGAACTCTACTGGAATTGGAACTCGGTTCTCCGATTAAGGATTTCGAGCCATTATCCATTACAAAACCCGCACTTCCAAGCTTACAGCACTTGGTATTCCAAAGCGGTCACCCATCTAGGTACTGATCATGCTCGATGTTCTTTAACTTTTCAATGTCATGTGACCGTAAGCCTTCTTTTCGAATTAGAAATACGCAATGAATACGTCTAAATTAATGCAAACATATCACACACACACACGCATATATATATATATATATATATATATATATATATATATATATATATATAATATATATATATATATATATATATATATATATATATATATATATATATATATACATACATACAGCACAGAAACAGGTTACTTATGCAGCAAACTACATATTAGGTTATTATCAATAGAAGATGAAATTAATGAAAACATCTAAAACACGTTTAATTAAATTCAATCGACATCGTCTGTCTGTTTACTTTTTATTGATCTTTCCAATTTTCGAATATGTTGTTGCACATTCAAATCAAAATTGTAGATAAATTTTCCAACGTTCATGTTCTGTTTTTGTTTTGTTTTTTGTGTTTTTTCCGATTACTTTCGTCTATTTAGGTTATTTCAAGAACTGAAAAAATAAAAAGTTTTGTTAGCAACAAATAGCATTTAAATATACATGTATCGTATAAGTGATGTCAAGTGTAGAACGGTTTCACAGAACTTGCCACAGCCTTACGAATTATTAAGTATTGTAAATATAATTACAGATTATATTTATTTTGTATGCATTTTATAAATATTCTAAAATCTCTTCTCTGGTAGTGAAAGATATTTTACTTAATGCAATTTATTTTTAAATGATTTCTGCCTGAGAAAATAAAATCAGCTACGGCTGATCATTGAGTAGGATGGCCACCAGCCAATGTGCAATGAAGTAAAAATACTAGACAGAGAAAAACATCGGTGAATCATGTCTAAAGGCTATAAAGGTCTTATTAGGCGTAGCATAGAAATAAATACTCTATGGGAGCAGCAACCGTAGTAAGAAAAACCGCGATTAATGCAATCAAAAATGACAATAGGCAGGACAACTTTACTGTGATAGGCTTAGTGAATATGGATGTATAATTTCCTAAGTGATAATGCTTGTACATTTTAGAGTGTATAGTCGTTTGTGCAGGCAAGTTAATATATATTCAGATTTTTTATTCCTTTATTTTATTGCTGCTTTATCTTTCATTTTTCGATTTGATTTACCTTTCTCTGATTTCCATCTTCATCAGTATCAACATAAGTTTAACTATATTTTTTTTTATATTAATATGTTATTGGAGAAGTTCTTTATTAGTATCTGTATAGAAAGCTTATCGGTCACCAGAGAGGAATATGACAGTTGAGCTGCGTGGCGAGCAGTAAAGGAAAATAAGAGATTATAATTTTCTTTCGAAAAGATAATCTTAAAAAGTGATAATCATTACTTGTTTCTACAAAAGTTGATGGTTGAAATATTTCCAATTGTCTCTTACACTCGCTCGCACACACACACACACACACACACACACATATATATATATATATATATATATATATATATATATATATATATATATATATATATATGATGTGATACTGAAAAGTTTGAACTTGGACGATGCGAACTAAATATAGTACAGACATCACATTTCCACGGTGTATGTTATGTCTTTTGTTATCCAATGAGCCAAGAGCATGCAAAGATTGAAACACCATGGAGACTAGGTTTTACCGTAAATAATTCTTTGATTGGTCATTTGCACAACAAATATTTAGGAGCCAACACATCTGTATAGGGTGATGCCTGCCATTTTACGATGGATATGAAATTCATTTCAGAGATCACTTTACTGGCGTAGTTAACCTGATCTTCACTGACCGTCCCATGACTTGATAAATGAAGCTGTGAATAGGTCAAGTCGCTGAAGAGCAGTGATTAGAAGGCTGATCGTGTTAAATATGATTTCTCCAGTAAATTTAATCCTGACTGGACCCCCTACAGAGTTATCTGTGCTCATGTAGGCATGGGGCGTATATGTAATTATAATTCTGAAAATATACGCAAATTTGAGAGTCAGCTAATATTAAGATGGCTTCTAGGCTGAATTAACTTACCCTAATCCTAGTTTACTCCTCTTGTGAACGGCACACATTATTATCTCTTTTTGCGATCATATAACCATTGATCGAATTCTTTTCATCAACAGTTATGTTTCATATTGTTGTACGTGTAATTGTATTATATTTACATGAGACAATAATGTCTTAAAAATCATCGTATATACGTCAGGATCACGAGTCATGTAATCCTTTGTATATATGTAAGAATAGATAGAGTATCCAGAAAATTAGGACAATTAAAAAAAAATAATTATAATTGGCTAATAATAGTAACTATAGGAAAGGGATTTTATATTTTTATTTACTTTGTGTCTTCGAGCAGTAAACAGAAAAAAACTTTTCAGAAAGGAAATAACACGAATGCAACAAACAAAGAATGCAAGCATTTCAAAAGCTACAAAACAAATTTTATATCGCAAGTAACACATGTCAAAACAAGTACAGTTTTGCTACGCTTCAGAAATAAAAATGTGTTTGTGGTAAGTTAAAATAACGATATAAATGAATGTTCTGTGAGTTTTAAGTTTCTTCCAAATAAAAGTCCTTTCTATAAATTATAACTCACGTTGAAAAGATTGGTGCACGTGTGTAAGTTTTCATAGAAAAGGGTGTATGGGAGTAGCTCAGTAGAGCAACCAACTGCCGCTAATATAACTTACAGATGCCGATGTGAAAAGAAATATGCTGGCCGAACAGTAGGAATAAAGGAGTGGTAATTTGATCTCCCTGAGATATGTCAATCTCAAGAAATAGTTTATCTACTGATGTTTTTTTACTGTTTTTTTACGTGATCTTGTAGATTCAGCCAGGATCTGAATCTTGGAAAGTAGAGTGTGCTCTAATTGAAAAAAAAAACTGTTTGTCACATAGTATGTTTACACCTACATCTCCGCGACTTGGTCATTTAAGTGCGGTTTATTTTGTTCGGTGGTTCATTTTACGACACTTGTTGGGTTATTTTGTATAGGATACACGGTGAGGATTAAATCACTACTCAGTCAAAGAGGAGTCACGCTAATAATTACTCCACGACGAGGCGCCATCAATGCTGTTTAATGTAGGCTCAAAAAGGATTAGAAGATAGGTTTAAAATTTGTTAGAAGACTTTTAACCTACCACATTTAATTTCATGACTTTTAGAACTGATTGTACAATACCTGCAAAGCTGTATAAATCGCCTTCGTATAAATTCTCGATTTTATTACTTCAACTAACGAAAACTCTCTCGTTAACCCTTGTCCTCGTTATTTGAATAAATGATTCACCACCGAACCGTAGTCACAAATAGCTTCTTTCAAGTACGTCGACGAAGTGACAGATCTCTGAACCGGTTTATCTGTGTGTGTGTGTGTGTGTGTGTGTGTGTGTGTGTGTGTGTTTAGTAAATTATTGTCACAACGACAGATGAATATTCTCTTTATTCAATCATTTGAATTAGCTGGAAACGTAGAAATCAATTCCATGTATGCGTTGACAACTAAGATAATCTATTACCTCATTACATCTTCTCACGCCCTTTGCCTATATCTTCTTATTCTCTCACTTATCCCTCCCAAACACCATTGCCTTGCCAGGTTTTTATATAAAATGATATAAAAACATGAATTAGTTTCATATGCGATCAAGGAAAGAATAAATATAATATGCGACATTCTTTCGTTTATTTTCCTTTTGCTCTATTACCGTATAGAAAAATGAATGTATTGCAATTTTTGTCTCTCTATCCCGAATTCCCTTTCCATATTTTGGTCAGTCATTTAATGCCATCAAACAAGCCTGTCTATATGCTTTTTTCATTTCTGCTCTTTCAACTTCTCTCAATCTCTCTCTCTCTCTCTCTCTCTCTCTATATATATATATATATATATATATATATATATATATATATATATATATATATATATATGTGTGTGTGTGTGAGAGAGAGAGAGAGAGAGAAAGAGGAGATCGTTAACGCCTAACAAAAGACGTAATCCAGTAAATTACTGACGTTTAAAAGCGAGAATATTTTTGTAAACAAAGTGCTAAATGTTAAAAAAACAATAACAGAGAAACAATAGTTAGGGTCAGATAAATTTCTATAATAGATCTATCTGCCTGTGACCAGCAGTGTTTGTGCGACGAAACCTGAAGTTGGAAAGATAAAACTTTAGAACCTTTTCTTGCTTTTCTTTCCCCTATATATTCTCTCTCCACTCTCCTCCGTACATTAATTTTCCTATTCCTTCTGCTTGATATCTTGTAAGAAAGCCTCACTGATCTTCTGAGCAAGTAAAAAAGCGTAAAAAAAGAGAATAATTGTATAGAGATATAACCAAATGAGAGTGAAGCTGTTATCATAAGAAACTAAATTAAGTATCATATAACTACATAAGATTCGGTAGTATTAAGTTGGTGCAAAAATAATGACGTAATAATGTCGTTTTTTGACGTTAAAAAATACATCAAAAAACGACATTATTACGTCATTATTTTTTGCACCAACCTAATAGTACATTCTAAATTCCCGATTAGAAAGCCATTGTGGTAGTACATTCTAAATTTCTGATTAGAAATCCATAAAGCTTCTATGTAGGAACATATATATATATATATATATATATATATATATATATATATATATATATATATATATATATATATATATAGTCTTAACGTGTGCTATATTTATGGGATAAAGTGCTCAATATCAGCGATAGAGCGTGTGTACATATAAAAGTGAACATAGAAGTCAACATTTAGAGGCCTCCAACTGTTGACTATATATATATATATATATATATATATATATATATATATATATATATATTAAAAACAAAAATATATCCATTGACGACGTAGGTGATCATGCCTCTATACGGCTTCCTTTTATTTAATACCTGCACACTGAGTAATGTCATGATTGCCTTGTAGAAAGTGGTTTCCCGTTGACTTTTTCACGTTTTATAAATTTATACTTGTCCTGTTAGACTAGTTCATCTACAAAGGCTGAAGTGCCAACTATTACCGGCTATTTTACTTAATTATTTTCTCAAAAATATTAATACAATAAACACAACAATTATGATCGAAATTTGAAGTCGGCTTGCCGATTCTACTGTCCTACCTGTTCGCATTTACGCTACACACACTTTCTTGAATGACTTAGTAAACTAAGATGAATAAAAAAAAAATTTAAAGATTCATTATTTTAAAACTTTTACTAAATCACGGTCTACGTTGGAAAAACTCCTAAACTTAAAAGTACTAATTAATCTATGCAGCAATCTAAATCAATATTTTGTAG
This sequence comes from Acanthosepion lycidas, assembly GCA_963932145.1. Taxonomy (NCBI): domain Eukaryota; kingdom Metazoa; phylum Mollusca; class Cephalopoda; order Sepiida; family Sepiidae; genus Acanthosepion; species Acanthosepion lycidas. Next base: position 106,828,835 of record OZ010593.1, on the reverse strand, counting down.
AGTCCTGTAAGTCTTTAAAAAAATTAATGATTGTATCTATAAGGTTGTTTCTCCGAACCAGAAAACAACAGATATAGAAGCTCAAATCTACTTCTATATTAATATCTTTTATTCATTTAATTATTCGCTTCCAATCCATGATTTCTTTTAACAGTTGGGAGGTCGCGAAAAATCAACTGAAATTAAGATAAAAAAATCCTAGTCGATTCTGTTAATTTTGATCTTTTGTAGTTTAACTCGCACAGTTGACTAACTATATAAAAAAGATAGTGTGAATAATTGCAATAAAAAGCAACTGAAATTAACATGAAAGGAATAGAGGTAGAAAATTAATTATGATTGTAAATACTTCGTCTAATACTGTATTCAAAGTAATAGGAGATTAGCAATTTCCATGTTTATATACACTTGGAAAAAATAATGTCAATGGTTACCATGACAAATGAGTAATGAGTCCAATCCTCACCGGGCACACCACACGTGTGGATATGTTTCAAAATAGGATAGTAAACATAGGAAATACGTAAAATATGGGTCAAACAGCAGAGCATATTGGGAATCCTAGCCGTAGTTGGCAACCAGTATAGGGGAATGACACCTCTGAATTTAAAACAGTATGTAGTCCTGGCGAAGTACATACTATTCGGCCGTCGAATGTATTGTGGAGTTCACAATGACTATGATCCCCCGACTGAAGATAGGTACCGAAACAATAATTTTCGCAAATTTTGTAAGTATTTTCGTTTTGCACACGGTTACCGTAAATGGACACTCACCCACTAAATATAACAAAAATTTACATTATCTTCTTTTTCTTCCTGGGTGCCGGTGAATTTTACACGCATATACATATTGTTTATTTGCATATGTTTTTTTCTGTAGGTGAGGACATACCGTCTTTCGTTGTATAAAGTGCAACTTCCGTGAAGTCTTTCAAGAGCTACAAGCGAATAAAACAGTATAAGTTAAAATAGGAATTACAATGGAAACAAAATCTGCTTTCAAACTCGCCTGGTTCTACCGGAATGCCATCATCGTAATCCTAGTACCAATTATATTATTGCCTTTGCCTCTAATACTGGATTTAAAGGTAAGTCAACATTATTATCTGTATTTTTACAGGCTTGATTCGACCTACTAAAGGGTGCATACAGTAGGGTAATTATTAACAATCTAGTTTCAGAAATATCTAAACTATCAGCTGTATATAATCGTTTCCTCAGATCAATAGTTAAAAATGACAAATTAAACCTACGAGTCTTAACGAGGATCATATTTCTTTGAACCTTGTGTATTGGCTTTAAAAAATCACATAGGAAGGACTGTACCAAATAACAGAAACCATATTACATAAGGACTTTTAGCAACGGCAAGAACTAAAATGAATATCACATGTAACTTGAAGAAAAAATAACATAATCAAGATACTGACGTTTCACACCACTTCAAAATAGATTAAAGATGAGGCACCCGTCCCTACCTGAAAGAGGGATGAAAGTTAGTAAACTTAAGACACCTATTTTTCTGAATAATATATTTTAAGTAGAAAATAAGAAAACAATTATTATTACTATTATCATCAAACAATTGCGAATATTATGAGTCCGACCTTCACTGGTTAACTCCTTATCATACCCTTGTTCCAGGCTAAGGTAAGATTAGAAAATATTTACTTTTTTATGCTATATTTCTTAAATACTTAGGTGATTATGGCTCTCCACCTGATCCTTTTTTTCTAATGGCGTGCCATGATGAATGATGAATATTGGAGCAAACCATTCTTACATAACAATCTTATCTGCCTACGCAGTAAAAGCAAAGAACTGTTACCTACACAGGTTCCAATAGCTGGGACATATGGACTATAGCAATGAGTTTTTTGTGTTAAAGTGGCTTCTACACTCATGGAATCTCAATCACATAGTTGCACATTCGGGGTGTGATTCGAATCCTCGTTGTGCAGCCAATCAATCTAAAAGATTTGTGGGATGTTATAATGAAAGCATAGACTCATCGTTGAATTCATGCAGAGAAGAAATGGGACAGTTCTACATGTAAAGGTGAGCCTAACCTGGTACTAGTACATAAAGTGACCGGCAATTTTTATTCGAAAATCACCTCAGAATTGTTAAGGAGAATAAGGTTAGGTTTAATGGAATTTCCTTCTCTGTTGACTGACCTAAATCTACCTGAACATTTGTGTCATGAACTGAAAAGTCTTGTTTATAAACGGAAGCTACTATATCCAAAAAACTTGGAATTATTCTGCACAGAAGAATAGTCGGAAATACTAGTTGAGAGATGTAGAAGCTTTATCAAAGACCACAGAAAGCGTCTATTAACAACTAAGTATTATTTGAAGGGATGGAATACTTGTCTTTCTTTTTTTAAAAATGTTCACCCTATACAAGACCCAAGCGCCACTCAAGGTAGAAAGCTACAGAAGGTAGTTGTTATATGAGCGGTAAGAGTAAGGAACGCAATTTATGCGGTATGTGGGAAATATAACGGTTGTCTCTAAACTTGAAGACGGTAAGATTGTAGTGATCGGTTATTCTGTTCCACAAATTGTTGGTAGCAAATATCTGGATGGAATTTTTCTCCTTACGAAAGGAATACGAATTGTACGCGGTGTGGTGAATTTTAGGTGTGAGGGTTAGAATTTGTTGGAAGTAAGTTTATTTGAACATTTTCCATTGAAATAGCAGTAGAGTGGCGAGATGTTTGCAACGTTTCATCTATGGGAAAGGAGTCGTAAGGTGGAAAACAATTCATCACCAACAACGCCGCGTAGACGCTTCTGGACTCGTCTTCATGTTCCAGTCATATATGGCAGCTGTACTTTATTTTTGGCCTGATTTGGCTCTCGTAAAGGTAGAGAATAGCAGGAGGATTGAGGTACTTGATGAAGCGGTACAGAGAACCAATCATTTTCCCAACATCTTTAGCGCTGGGTCGTATGTACAAACTCCACGAGGTCTGGATTGAGTTTAAATCTCAGTAGACGATCAAGACACTGGTCCTCACGATTGGTGATGGTGGAAGGTCACTGGTTTGGGTTTTAAGGCATTGAATGTGACCATCTAGTTTTTATCCCCGCTGATCTACTGGAATTAGTTCAGATGAAAGATCAGCTGCCAAGCTCTGGTCATCGAGGGTTTTGGAAGTTTACCCATATACTGTTGTATAATCAACATAAATAGTCACAAATGACCAGAGTATACTCTTAGACAGATCATGTATATGGAAGAGAAAGCGCGCAGGACCAAGAAGCGAACCTTGGCTGACGCCACGTTGATCGCCTGTGATTAGGAGGACTCGCCATTAACAATTATTCTCAGGAAGACTCTAATAGTGACTCTATATCTAGAGAGCTTGTGCACTATCCCCATGCGACACCTTTTCAAAGGCCTTTGAAATATCCATTGCGGTCGTCCTTGAGATCTATTTGTTGTCAAGCGCCTCTCTAATTCTGTGAGTCATCGTAGTTAGGTCATCAACAGTCAACCGGGTAGATCTAAATCTATACTGCTTGTCGCTCAGGAGGTAATCAACAACCTTCTTGTTGATTATAGCTTCAAAGAATTTTCTGATGACACCGAGAAGACTGATGTGTCTATAGTGTAAGGGGGATGAGTGCTCAACTGCATTCTTGAAAACCGCGCATACACTTGGCACTTTCCACAGACTCAGGAAGGATTTCTCCTTCAAACAGCGGTTAAATAATTTAGCTCGGATTGAGGTTAATTGGGTTAATATTCTTAAGGACAACTACCGATGCTTTCTTTGGAGGGGTGGACTTCTTAGGGTCAAAGGTTTTCATAAGTCTTGAGACTTCCTGGGCTGTAATGAAAGTGTTACTGAGGTTGTACTCAATGAGATTCTTGAAGGGGATGGCCTTTGTCATTTGACGTTGAGTTTGAGACAAAGATCTTCGCCTTGTCCCACGAGTATCAGATGTCCTTGGGACCGTTTATAATAATAGGCACTAATGTTTTGCTTATATTCAGAATTTGGTTAGAGATCTTCCCGAATTCCCGAGGTCGAATTTGATTGCTTTCAAACGTAGCGTAGAGTATTCGAGGATAGCTACATTTTGCATTTTTAGAACTCTATTCCAGCGGTTGCTGTCTCCTAATGTAGTAGTGGTTACGATGAGCTATGGCTGCAACACATTCGGGGGTGAACCAGGGATGGCTGTTCGGTTTCTGTTGGAATTTTTCCGGTGTATAAAACTTTCCCTTCTAGTGAGGATCCATTCTGATACGAGGGCAACAGCTTTGGGAGCAGAGTGTTTGAAGAAGGCTGAGAGAAGAGATCTGCCATGTAAGATATGAATCTGTTCCAGTCTGCTTTCATGTACCGATGTTCTATGTAACGGTCTGTCATGGGAAGTCTTTGGTTTAGCATTTAGAAATCTCTAAGGTATCTGTCCTCTTCGCCAGTTTGGTTCAAGTGGACTAACCACTGTTTGTGGTGAACATTGAATTCACCACAAATATGAAAGTTAACTGAAGGAAATTTGGTAAGGATAAATCATCTCAGATATTCATTAAAGTTCTATCATCCTGAGGACGATGCAGGGTGAAAATGAAGGTGGCACATATCAGGGAGATCATTTTCCTATTTTTAGGGTCTCAGCCACAGGGGAACCTATCCTTAATTCAAGCACCAAAATGTTTAGTTATTAGAGTGGATAGCTCGAGATTGCGATCTGGAATGGGATAGATATCAAGATCCGTTTCGGGAAAAAATACGTCCGGCTTGGAATCCGATAGATGTTATTCCACCTCTGGAAGGTTGGAACCTAGGCCCCTCACATTAGTGTAGGAGATTGTGAATCTGGAGTCTACTTTTATTTTTGTGAAGTTGGAGTTGATAATTTTGTTTGGTTTAGGTGCGTTCATATGCAGGAAATAATGTGTATGTCTCAATACTAGGTAGTAAGACAGTCACACCCACAGTAGATGTCTGCGTCTATAATCTGGATTGAATCTTCTGAATATATTGCCTAACAGTACCGTTAATCATGGTATCGAGAGGCCCCACAGAAAAATATTGCTCGAGGCGTGATCCCTGGGGTGTACATGTCCTGTGTACCCAGAATTCAAGGCGACAGAATTCCTCCTTGGGTCAGAAACATCATACCGGTCTGAGACCGTAGGTTCTGAGACAAACTCGCTCATATATGAGAACTAAAAGATCCATTGGGAGAATGGGTGACATAGGTTGCTCAGAATGTGTCAGCATCTCCATTTGGTTTAATATTAACGGATGAGAAAAGTTAATTGAACTGGACTACATTTAGGGGTTGCTGGAAACTTCTTTTCTATCTGATACCAGTATTAGGTGAGATTACATAAGGAAATGAGACTATGGTATCATCTGTTAAGTTCTAACTTAGCATAAGTCGAATTAACCCCTATCATAATAAAGGTGATTAGGGAAATTAAGGTTGGCCTTATTTCATAGGAAAAAAAGAAATTCAAATTACTTGTATAAAAGATCACGCATCTTATAATTAGGGCTGACGAATTTTCTGCTTCATGATTTGGGACCAAAGTTCAGGCTAGCCTTGCTACTTAAATTCGAGTAATAATCAACTTTTATCGCACTAATCACACCCCAACCATAGAAGGGAACGAGAAAGGCCATTAACTCGGCAAGGGAGAAATTGATTCAAGAATAACATTTTTGTTTACATTTTACAAAAATTAAAAGTTGATTTTTCACTTAAAGACGACAGATTCAAACATGACCAGTTTACTTGAATAAAACTCTGAACGAAGAAATTCTTTTCAATAAGTACGTTATGCGTTATTTTCCTATGTCCCTCTTGCCCTCTATCGGTCTTTTGAGTATGAGATTTTCAAAGCATTCCTTCCTCATTATGTGCTCTATAAATTTCAACTGTCTCCTCCTGATGTTAAGTACAATTTTCCTTTTTGTTTCCATTTTCGCGAAGACTTCGTGGTTGCTCACATGTTCGGTTCATGGTGTCATTCTGTAGAATCACATTGCAGTTGCTTCAAGTCTTTAGTCGCTCTAATTGGGTAGATACATGTCATCAAAATCTGGATAATTAGTTAGAAATAAAGAAAATATTTAAACGTGTAATACTTTTGTTCACAACTTGTGTGGAAGTGCGTGCTAACATCAAATCCATCTACTGCTATAACTTACGTGATAACGGTTCTGCAGAGGGATTTTTTGTCCGACACATCCCATAAATGCTTAACGTGATTGTGATCTTGATGTCGCCTTTATCTTCCTCTACCCATTTATGTGAAATTCATGCAGAGTAGCAGGGTACGTTTTCCTGATAATAGATGTCACTGACATCGTAGAAAATTGTAAGTTTAGCAGGTTTCCTATAACGTTGCATTTGCTGGTACGGGATAAAATATCTGCTTCTGTTTTCTAGCAGAACATTGTCCAAATCTTCACTAGTTTGTTGTTTTGCAGCCTCGAGGCAACGCTTCTTCCATGATAAGAGCAGAATAATTTAAAGACACACAAAATAAGGAAAGATAGAATGACAAAAAGAAACAAATTTAAATAAAGGCAAAGAGCAATGACTTATTCTCAAATTTATAAAAGAACTAGCCAAACATTGTCAGCAACTCTGAATCACTACTATTGTAAATTATGGTCTAAAAGTTTGAAACATTTTTCTTGTTTGATTTTAACGATTAAAATAAATGTCGGTATAGTAAGTAAAAACTGTAAAAGAAAATTTTAATTTTGAGTTAGATTCATACGCGACTTGTTTAATCCCTCTGAAGCTGATGCCACCTTTAAGATATAAATCATAGATAATTCATCAGGAAGCCAACCGGCCAAAAACAAGTAATTTTCGCCTTTGTTGATAGCAATATCATTACCTCAAGGTTATGGCTAAAAGAAAATATTTAATAGTAATAACCAGTTACAAAGATATACTGCTCTGATGTTAGTTATTAATGTTCATGCGCATTTCAAGGTTTACATGTCAGTAAACTTAATTATACATATTATGGGATAACTTTAAAAGATTTGCACATGTTTTTGATTTTAGAAATTATAGTAGATTATATGTTACCCTTAAAATGCGATAACAGGTTTATGAATGCTATCGAATTTTCCAAGTTTGAAATTATTAACCACATAAATGAAACTCCAAGAAAAATTACTTTGTCATTAAAAGTTATAATTGCAGAATGTGCACAAAGTTTACGAAGACAAATGTTTTGATCAAAACATTTAAAACTATCTTTATAGTAATGACAAAGTTATAAAAATAACATGAAAATTAAAGTTATGCAATTTTTATGCCTATATTCGAAGAATATTAATGTTATCACTTGAGTCAACTTCTCTATACAATCCATAAAAAATGTTGATAAACACCTCGAGAAATGTGAAAAAAAAGTTATGACTTGCAGGCTTTAGTCAGAAAAAATATGAAAGTGATGGCCTTTTTGCAAGTCGTTCCGAAATGGGCCAGCCACGTTCTACTTGATTGTCACCAAAGAAAATTTCTTTCTCGCCCATAATTTTATTACTGTCGACAAAGAAATTTTTTATTTTTATCTTTTTGAAACAATCGTATTGTTAACTGATAAGTGACCTTTTTTATTTTTCTATTTCGTGCTAAGTCATTATTTCGATAAAAAAGAAAAAGGAATTGTAGAGTCGATGATTTTAAACACTGTCAGGTATTCAGAAAACTTGAGTTTTCTGCTAGAATGCCTGCTGTATACGTGTTACCAGATAATTGTTTGAAATAATAAAGCGCGGTGTTGTTTTCTCGTTCTAGTTTAAATTCAGTGGAGGCCTAAATCAAGTTTGGTAGGACAAAGATAAGGGGACGCTCTTTATTTGGGCAGATTAGTTCAAACAGTTAAAGTGTTCCCACGGAGGTCATGGATGAATATACTCAAAGTTAAAATTGTGATCTACACATCTCCCTAATATTTGCCCCAATATTGAATTTTGAAAATAATAAATATCTTTCTATATATCATGTTTGCCTAGTGATTTTAACAGGGCTACACGACTGGTTACATCTGATTTTATGTAGCAAGGGTGTCAAATTCAAGGGTGAAAGGGACGCAACTCTTTCCGTCGGAAAATGTCTCACACGCTGCAACGCAAAGCCATGTACACCGAACACTGGTGAAATGGTGTTCTGTTCATTTTTTTCCAAGCGACCTGCTTTTATGGAGTCCAGAAACACCTCATTACCATGCGTGTAACGCGACTTTGCGTGACTGCACGAGACCGTAAATATTAAAAGTCACGGACGCCATCTTGGATCCTTTCCTTTCGTAACCCACAGGCCAGACAGACGCGAGGGCGTTTGGGAGGTAAGCCATTCCTTTTTTCCCCACACTCCCCCCTGATCTCATGATCACAGAGGTGACAGGAAGGCGGCGATCGCTTTCGCCGGGTGCTTCTTCGAAGAGGGACGCTGCGAGCCCCATCGCCTCTTGCGCTCATGTCCGCGGTCTGAGGGTCGAAAAACACCGCGTCCCTTGGAAGGCTGCTGATATCTGAGTCACTGCCTGATGGAGCTGGCATGAACCAGAGCCATGCCTCACTGGTCTCAGATTCCGATTCGCTCCCGTCGTCCAGCGATGGTTGCAACTGCGTCGCCGGTCGCAGGTCCTTAACGTGACGGGGCACACCGTCGACCCGCACCGCCTGTGGGCTGATCACCTCAGTGACGCGTCCGGTTCCGTATTTCGTCGTGCACTTGCTGCGCGGGTTGTTAACCCAGACGACATCGCCTTTCTTCAGCCTCTCTCCGGTTACTTTCAGTTCCGTCAGCGGGTTGGTCTCTATGCCCTTCACTCTGACGTGGTACCTATGCAATGTGTCGGCTGGAGTCGTAGAGGGTGAGACATCATCCTTCAGGGTCACGTTGTACAAGTAGACCGCCTCAGACACCGCGCAGCCCGTCCTGGCTGCGATGGTCTTGGCGGTCCTGTGGTTCCGCTCGATGATCCCATTTCCACTCGGTACGTTGGCGCACCGGAACCGTAGGTGCACTCCCCAGGCATCCGCAAACCTCCTGAACTGCTCACTGTTGAACGCGGTGCCATTGTCGGTTAATATCTCCGTTGGGGGGCCACGTTCAAGGAAGATACCATTTAACTGACGGATGATGGTGGCTGAATCTTGCCGACGCAGCAGCCGCCATATCGTAAACCTGGATGGACCGCAATCAATGAGCGTCAGGAAATCCTCGCCGTTGTGGTGAGTAACGTCTATCGCCAGCCGGCTCCAGTGGTTCCTCACGCTCAGTTTCCCTTTCTTCCAGCGAACGTGTGCTGGGTCTATAGACTGGCACGCCACGCAGTTTCTGACCACTCTTCTGACGTCTGTCTTTTGTACTCCTGGGTCAACCAACTTGGCGAAATACAGGGTCCGCTTGACTCCAGGGTGCCCGCTTTGTTGGTGGACTTCTTTGATCCGATTAGATCGAACGGGACTCATGGACGCAGCGCAGGCGGGTTGCACGGGCTCAGTAGCTTTCTTAGTGGCGTCAAGCCACCTTTGGGGCACCCTCGTTAAACAATCTGCCTTGTTGAGGCTAGATTTGACCAGGGACACCTCCATTGTCAGTGCGTACTCTTGCACCAGCTTCACGATCGTGTCGAGCCGTCGTCGGATAAGCATCTCGCTGGCGGCTTTAGTCCGCACCCTGGCCCTCCCGGTAAGGTTATCCGAGATCCACTTATAGACGCAAGCGGAATCTGTGAACAGACGCAGGGTGGTCGACTTCCAGAGGATCGCCAAGTTGATCCCCTTGATGACAGCATCGAGCTCTGCTAGGTTTATGTGCTGGGAGTCCTTTTCTGGACGTAACAAGCAAGCATCTTCCACCACGGCTCCATCGTGAACTATCGATACACCGGTTGCAAGAGAGCTTGCGTCAACCCACACGCTGAGTTCTTGGCTGTCGACGCACCATCTGCCCCGCGCTGGGTCTTCCTTGCGCAATCTAGCGAGGACCTCCCTCATCATGGTGAGAAGAGGGGCGTCGTGAACTTCGTCATCCCATCCAGTGGTGACATCAGATGCTCTCCGCTTGATGAACGCCACAGCAACACGCAGCCAGCCACCAACAGGAAGGTGCCCAACTAACTTGCCGCACAAAGAAAATATGCTTCGCCGCGTGACAACGGTGGGCATGTCTGGGACCTCGTTTCCCCGTTTCCAATACAGAACGTCATCCTCTCCCCAGACCTGCAAACCAAGCACTCGTGCACCATCCTGCAGCCTCTCCGGTTCCTTGCTGAGGAGGCCAAAGTTGTAGAGATGCTCCTTCACGCGCGCCGCAGATATGACTCCCTCGTTCACGTACACGTCATCAATATATGCAGATGTTGCCCGCCGTATACGCTCATCCTTCGTCAGAATGGCGTCAACAATCATCTGCATAATTGATGGCGCCACATTGAGTCCAAACCCCATGCGGGTCAGGCAATACCTTTGCACCTTGATAAGCACAGTTTGATAGGGCCACAGTGATTGGTGCACACGCACTTGAAGGTATGCCTTGCGAAGATCCAGTACAGATACATTTGATCCTGCCTGTCGCCATTCCCTTAGCTTCTCGGTACACACGTCCGCGCGGGCTGTAAAAGGGTCCACGTGCTCGTTCAGTTCCCGATAGTCGAGCACCGGCCTCACCTTTTGTTTGTTGTGCTGGAGAACCGCCATTAGCGGGATCAGGCCCTTCGGGGGCCCCAATTCCTTCTCTGGATAAGGAACCAACCACCTGTTATTAATCCAGGCTCGCAACTCCTTGTCGTATTCCGCACGAGCTAGCGGGGGGATTTTATACTCTGGCACACTGTTGTACAGCTTCTCTGGCGGTTGATCGTCCGACCATTTCCAGGAAACTGTCCAGGACTTTGTGCGCTGGTCAAATTCCGCACGAAAGTCAGGCCGTTCTAGCTCCATTGCTGCACTTAGAGCAAGACCAGTTTCAGTGAAACGCGCCCGACCCTCTTCGTCAACATGGACGCCACCCACTTTTTTGATGACGTCCATTCCCAGGAGCAGATCATAGCGGAGCAGTTCTCCGTCCACGACCAGGGCTTGTACGGCTACTGCAGGCCCATCGCCGATGCTTGCGCGGATGACGCTCACTCCACAAGAGGCTAGCGAGCCCCCGCCAACAGTCAGAATTGGAATCTTTTTCTCATCCCACGTATCACAACATGCCTTGCGCACAAGGGTCTGGGTGCACCCGGTGTCTACAAGCGCGAAGCGCTCACGCCCGTTAATCCGCACGCTCACTGCGGGTAGCGCCTTGTTCAGCGGTGATCTGGGGAGAAGACTGGTTCTGTAGCTTACTCCCCTTGCCCATTTCCCGGACAGCTTTTTGCTACGTGGCCCAGCTTGTTGCACCTGTAGCAACGCATACGTCTCCGTGTTCCTCGGTTATGCGTATCCTTCGCACTGCTTCGGCTTCGGCAGTCTTTGGAGAAGTGGTTCAGTTCGCCACATTTATAGCACCTTGTGTCCTCAGTTGGCGGTGCGGGTGCTTCCACAGCTGCTGAGACAGGCTCCGCGTCGTCCTTCAGAATATTCCGGGCTCTGGCCAGTAACTCGTCTAACCCCAGCTCATTGAGCCTTGACGATGCTCGTAGCAGTCGACTGGCGTTGTCTGGGAGTCCGGCCAGAAAGGCGCATCCTAGGATTTGGTCGCTTGCTCCACCGAACGGTGCGGCCAGTTTCCTCAAATCGGCCAGATAGACATCTACCGTTTCATCTGGCCCAAGCCGCCGTTCGGTGAACTGCCTCCAGGAGACAAAGGGGTCCGCACCGAATGCCACGTATAGAGCCTGCTTAATTTCCTCCAAGTCTGCGTCATCCCTGAGCTGCTGATACACGGCGTAAGCTCCTTTGGTGAGCCTCAGAGGGATGACCAGTGCGGGATCTTTAACTTTACACAGCCGGCAGATCCGCTCGGCCTTTTCCCACCACTCGACCACAGACGGGCCAGCAGGGGAACCGTCGAACTCTGGTATCAACTTCAAGTCGAATCTGTCCGTTGTAGTAATGGCCGAAATAGCTTGTAGCAAGGGTGTCAAATTCAAGGGTGAAAGGGACGCAACTCTTTCCGTCGGAAAATGTCTCACACGCTGCAACGCAAAGCCATGTACACCGAACACTGGTGAAATGGTGTTCTGTTCATTTTTTTCCAAGCGACCTGCTTTTATGGAGTCCAGAAACACCTCATTACCATGCGTGTAACGCGACTTTGCGTGACTGCACGAGACCGTAAATAATAAAAATCACGGACGCCATCTTGGATCCTTTCCTTTCGTAACCCACAGGCCAGACAGACGCGAGGGCGTTTGGGAGGTAAGCCATTCCTTTTTTCCCCACATTTTACAAAGTGTTTTATTTTCATCTTGACGAGTTCTCATTGATGTTATTTCTGAACATTCTAAATTTTTTGATACCATTAAAAGCGAACAGTATTCGATTCACCGGCTATTCGATTCGGTTAACGTAGTAATACAACAACAATCCAGGAAGTTATTACTAGGGAGATCCGTCCTTAACGACATTTCCGTATATATTATAGTAAAAAATTGATTTAATTCAACAAATACTGAGCTCTGATTTTGTACATATCTACTCTTTTTTGTAGCAAAAACTTCTAAGTAGGCACTGGAGAAAACTTTTCGACTACACTTAAAATAAAATATAGAATGTCATTTGCCGATATCTGTGATAATGTGTCAGAAGCATTACTCCAACCAAATATGGAATATGACAGAAAATCTCTTAAGATGAAAAAGTGATTGTTTTTTTTTTTATTATATTCCTTATCGAGTGGTGATATAGGTAAATATAGACACTATGAAACTTTATAACAAGAACACTGCAAAATTTAAAAATAAGGAAATTAATTGTAAGTAATTATTTACATTGTTCGGACTGTTATCATCATCTTTATTGCCATATTCACGACTTTACGGCCATTATACGCTCAAGTCTTCTTCAGGTGATTGAAATTTCAAACTGAACCCTTTATTTCGTCCATTGGGAAGTGATTGTTCAAGGAAACATGGCCCAGTGGATAAAGACGTTGGTTAGATCCGGTGACTAGACACAAAGAGTTGTGAGTTCAATACCAGGACACAGCAATGGTGAACCAAACACTTGGAGAGTTGAGTTAAAGGGAAATAACTGAGACATCTAGAAGTGACATCTGGCATGTGGAACTATAATGATCTACCCTGGTTGACGAAATAAAGCGTCCGGTTCGAAATTCCAATCACCCGACGAAGCGTACAACGGCCGAAACGCTGTGAATATGGCAATTAAGTTGAGGATAACAGTCCGAGTAATGTAAATAATGCAAGTAAAAATGAATATAAGCAGTACTCTAGAACGTAACAAATACCATAGATACATGGCAGCAACTCTGACAATGAAGGAATAGAAGGGTACAAGAGGATAACAACACTCAGAAAACAACTTCGGTTTACCTACCCTATGTGAAGAGATTATCGGAAAAAATACAAAAGATCTGTGGTCCATATAACATCAGGACAACTTTTGAAAGTGGTTCGACACTTCTCAGACACCTTTTTCGAGTTAGATACCCCACAGAGGAAAACGTGACTAAGGACTGTGTGTACGCCATTCGATGCAGCTGTGGTAAGAAATATAAAGGGAAAACAGGCCGCACAAATTAAGATAAGACTGCAAGAACATCGTAAAGCTGTAACCCGAAGCGAAATAGAAAAATCAAACGTGACTACATATAGAGGAAAAAAGGAGATTACCGCTCCCCTGTGGGATGAGGTTGAAATAATTGACAGAGAACATCACTGGAAAATACGAAAACTTAAGTAATCGGCACATATGCCAGGCTACAAAAATCTCCTAAGCTGGCCAAGCATAGAAAGGAATACAATATGGGAACCAGTAATACGGAGTGCTAGAGAAAAGCAATAACAACTAACATGTAATATGAGCTCTAGTAAAAATGGTTACTGGGACATTAAGTTTATAAGTCCCAAAAATTCATACACTTATGTTCTCAAGAACACATGTGCCAGTGAATAAAAGCGTTGATTGGAACCAATAACTTGACACAAAGAATTGAGTTAAATGGAGATAACTGAGACATCCGGAAGAACAAGTGCTAGAACTAGAACAATCTACCCCGATGGATGAAATAAAGGGTTCAGTTTGAAATTCCAAGATCGTACAACGGCCGAAACTTCGTGAATGTTGCAGTAAATATGAGGACAAGATTCCGAATAATGTAAATAATTACAATACCTCACCTCAGAAATAGAGACAGATTGTGTGTTTACACAACTTTTCTTCTAAAGAACTACTGTTAATGATCATTAGATGCCAAACCAGTATAAAGAGATAACAGGTCCTTGTTTGCATACATTAGGGTTGACTACTGATCGGTGGATTGTTCTTTGCTCTTCGTGGAACCTTGACATGTTAGCGTTATCTTTTGTTTCCCACAAATCGTGGTTTCGTTTTGAACCTGGTTTTTAACTGTTTTGGGCCCAGCTTTGCACCGTTTTTGTTGGACGTTTTACTGTTTCGGCATAATTCTGGCGGTGGGTGTGATCGGCCAAAATCGCGTATTTGCTTCAGCAGCACCCGGTTCAGCTGCAGAAGCAGCAGTGAGCAAAACAACAACAGTAGCAACAACAGAAGATTGCACAGAAGCACCAGTTTCAGCAATAGCAGCAACATACCCAACAGCATCCTTCTCAGCAGCAATCGATTCAGCAGCAACAGAATCAGCAGATCAACAACAGCAACAACTGATGGACGTGGAGGCGATAGATTCACCTAGATCCTTGATGCAAGTTGAAGTTGAAGGGAGGAAGAACCAGCAGCACCAAGAATGAAAAGAGGACTGGACGAAGCAAGCCAGAGAAGGCATCCTGGAACCCATATTAGATAGGGGCGGGTGCTTGCGGGACGTTGTGTGATCGTAGCCGGGTCGATCTGATCGGCAAATTTGGTCTCGTCGATAGATACCGGATCGATCACCTGGGGCGGGAGATGTGGTTGTGGTCTCTTAAGTGGTCGTTTATCAAGGTGGCTAGCTACCTGGTAGAGTATTAAATAGAAAGGTCGATCCAGATCTCGGGCTCTCCATGAGTGTGATCACGCTGATGAAAAAAAAACAAGCACATTGGGCGGGATTTAAATGATTACAGAGTCACAACCACATAGTTAAAGCGCGCGAGGGCTTTTATGCTGTCTCTGTCGTTTCGCTATATTTGTCCACTGTCGCCCCTACTTTACGCTTTTGTGTTGAGGACACTCATTCGCCAGCTGAGGGATAGGGCATGCAGTCCTACATGGAAAAAATGTCCCTGGAGAAGCTCGAGACAGGGTTTCCGCGTACGTTCGTGGCGTATCCATTTTCGTATTGTGCTGAAGCGAATTTACAAAAGGCCCTTGAACGGTACAAACATTAAACGCAACAGGTCTTCCGGCTTGCGGTTAGGTGCTTGGAAGGGAACTTCAGTTGGACTGACAGTCCCGTCCGTATTCTTGGAGTGTGGTTCGGGCCGAATCACCAGTTGGAGAACAATTGGCCAGCGGTACTGACAAAGGTAAGAGCGTTGGCCCGGTCTTTTCTCCGAAGGCGGTTGTCCTTAAACAGTAGGATTGGGGTGTGCTCCGAGTACAACTTTCCCTTCATCATTTATCGAATGTCAGTACCTCTCTGCGAGGAACGTCTGAAGGTGATAGAGCGCTTGCTCTTCTTCCTCTTGTGGGAGAGAGGCAAGCCACAGGTCCGCAGTGACGTCTGTGTCCTGCGTCCGTGACATGGGGACTAGGAATACTATACTTTGTGAGTCACCGACACTCGTCGAGGTTGGCTTTCCTACCAGACGCGTTGACAGAAGATTCTCCCTGGCGAGGAATGTTAGTAACGCCTTCCCTTGCCTTACAATCACTCCTGTCCGTACAGAGGGTGAGCGCCGTCATAAACTTCGGAATCATTCCAAATTCTTCACTGAGTGTTGAGAGGACATGCGTACTACTTCTCGCTTCAATGACCTTTGACGGCCTAGGAAAGCATTGTATCGGGAACTAGTGGAGGGGGACGCGTGGGACCCACTCTGGCAACGGCTTTGTTTGTTGGCTACCGAGTTGCGCTCTTTCTGGTTCTGGGCACCAGTGGCGAATTACCTCAGAGGTCCTGAGTTTTCGCTTACCTATCAATTGATCTGGAGTATGCTGTCTCTCAATGATATGGCTTTCAGGGAGGCTGTGTAGATATGGTCGCCTGTCACCGCGGTGATAGTGGTGGAGAAGAAACTGCTGCGCTCGCTTTTTTCCGCTGTCCTCATGTTCACTCATTCTGGAATTATGTTTGCGAGTTGAGGGCTCGTATCAATCCAGAACATGTTGTGTCCATTGATTTCGCATACGTGTTCGATAATTTTGATAATGTGTTATCCCCGTGATCTAGGGTGAAGGATGGTGTTTCTAATGCTGCTCATCATGGCAAGTATGATGGTGCAGACGATGCGGATGAGGGAGAGATTCTCGTCAGGATCTGATTGGATTCTTTGGGTATCAGATCAGGATGAAAATTAGATCTGATAGAAATTGCCTGATCTCAGAAGATTTAAGCGAAAGGGAGAGGTGTAAAAGTGGTGAGCTTGGTTCGCGTGAATCGAAACAACCTTGATGTTCCTTTTAGTCACCGGGGCGGATCCCTGACGGACTCCATCAATGGTTAAGCTAGACTCTTTTGCTCATCTAGTTAATGTAACTGTTGTTCCCGGCATTCTCTTTTTTATGATCCTTGTCAAAAATTCCCAACCACCTCAGTTTGTTTTGTCCCTTTTTTATTGACTGGATCCGCCTTTGATTTTCCCACTCCGTAAGTTTTTTTGTTTTTTTGTCCTCTCCCCTAGCGACCGAGCTACTTGATTCTGCTTATCAGCAGAATACAGTGGCCAACTCTTATTTTTTCTGTGGGTTGGACAAGTTTTACGAACATATTTCATTTTATTTTGAATGTTTGGTTGTATTTTATTTTCGTTATTGGGTTCAATCACCACTCATTTTATAATATACATTTTTGTAAGAAAAACAACAAAAACATTTGTATATTTCCAAAGTTTTATATCATGGGTGTTTTATTAGGATCCCTGTGAATATGCGGTATTGTGGCATATATTGGATTGAATGGATGAGTTCCTGTTATGATTGAGTCAGTTGTAAGAATGAATATGTCATGAATGAGATTAGCTAGGTGTAGAATAGTCAGGGACGACCAACCCTTCCCTCTTCCCCTTCGGCCTTGTGTCACAAAATAATGTATTCATTAATTAATTAAACTTTTACCCCGCAGGATGCCTTAGAGGTGGGACAGATTTCCTTTCCCCGTGGGGAATTTTTAATCTCAACGTTCTTTGCAATGTTATAAGCTTACCTGAAAATACAGGAATGTCTAATAGTTAAACAAAACCAACAGATGTAAAGAACTTTTCTTCAACGGAAGTCTCTCAACAGTCTTTCAGAGGAAGTTTGTACATATGAAAACACATCTTTATAGATATATACACATCTCATTTATATTCTTTCTATTTAATTTTGTTCAGATAATAAAATACGTTAATTGTACGTAATTATTTACATATTCATTCACACTCTCCATGCTGAAGAAACGTTTATCATTAAAATAACATTCATCAGTATCAAAATAAAAACTGTTAGTGTAACCTTATCGACAGAACCCAATTAAGTATTCACGCTACCAACAAAAACATAGCCAGAGTGACCTGAATGTATTGCATTGCTTATTTAACTTTTTACACTCACTGAAGATTTTACGGTGGAGGTTAATCAATGTTCGTTACCATATAAAATTGGACTCACTTAGTGAATTAGAGAGGTAAAAAGCCATATTAAATTTCTGGATTTTCTCAAGACAATCTCTTGTATAACAAGTATTTTTTACCTTTTCAGTCCATATTTGAAAGGGAGGCCAACGAAGAGCTTTCCTGTGACGAAAGACATGACTTACCTCAGAATTCGAAACGAACACGAACATGTCTTGCCTGCAAAGTGATGACAAAAAAGAAATATGGCCGCTATTGAAGACACATTTTATGCGCCCCTATCTCGTCCAAAACGATACGATATTTGCACACACGCAAATTTTGGCCGTCTTGGAATAGCATAAAAAGTGGGGTGCTAGCAGCACCAAGTGTGAGAAGTCATTCGGCGGGAGATCTTTTGTCTTACCGTTCAGTTTTTCGTTTGCGATACCCCCTTTTTCATTGTGCGCCAGTTATTCCTTTGAAATTTCCGTGCGTTACATTGTCTCAAAGTAAGTGCAGTTACGTCTTTTAATTGCTGTTTTGTATCCATTGTTCGTATATTGTTTTCTGTGACTTCTTTTTGTGTTTGACCGGTGTTTCCAACCGATCTTATGGCAAAGCCAACACTATGGCGCAGTCCCAACTTCAAGAGGAGACATCCACGCCAGTAACCCCTTCGGTGTGGGCAGGTGATAAACCAACTCAAAAGGGACCCGAATATTACAAGGGACTCTCGGAGGAGTTTGAACATTTTGTAAAGGAGAATGAATTGGTACCGGTGCCATCTCTACTGGAAGCGGTGAACACCAAAACTATCTCCTTAGTAACTACAGATGTCAAGACCGTCAAACTGATTGGAGTTAATAGGGACATAATGAAGGAAGCTATTAAAAGCCTGAACATTGGGGCTAAAGTTTTAGCCCGAAAAAGTAGAGCTATGTGGGATATCCTGCTGGCATCAGAGGACACAGCTAAGTCACTGGCGGGGAGCATTTTGACAACCAAGTCAGTGAGACTCCAAACAGAATACCTTGGATCAAGGAAAACAAAAGTAATTCTGCCTGGAGTTCCACTGTTTATTTCACTTGACCACTTGGGCATTTTATTTTCGAAATTTGGCAAGGTAGCCCGGGTTTCAACCGTCAACAGTAAAGCTGGGATAGCTACTGAAGACGTGGAAGTCATGGTAACGGTTACCAGGAAAATGTTTTGGCTATGCCAAATGTACCTACTTGTGAAGGACGCCCCATTTATGTGACTGTTGGAGTTCGACATCTCCTCTGTTGGGCCTGTGGAGCTGCCGGTCATCTATCCAAAACATGTCCTGGGAAGAGATCGGAACCGCAGCCGGAAAATACAACGGCCAAGGAAAGCACTGACACAAGAGCCAAAGTAACAAAAAAGGTCCTGGAGAATGGACGGAAGTGGTGAACAAGGAAACAAGGGAAAAAAAATTACATACCCCTCACATCAACAGGACGTCCTAAAGGAGACAAAGAAACCAAAAGAGCCTCAGCAGGAGCAGAACCACGACCAGCATCAGCAGCCAAAAAAGGGCGAACAAAAGAATCCCCAATTGGAGCAGGAATGACAGCAAGGGCAGTAGAAAGAAAAAATGCAAGAGATGCAGCATAGGGACCCTTAACTGGAGCAGCATCAGGAAATGGAAATGGAGGAGATGACCCCAGCGCAGACTGCCTCTTTAAAAAGAGGGAGAGAGGACAAAGAGGAAAATGCGTCCAAGAAAGAAAAATGGACTAGTCGAAGCAGGGCAAAGAAGGCCTTGGACAAAACCAAGTACAACTCCGTCCCTTCTTCCCCAGTCAAAAAACTGGAAAACAAAGTAAGGAGCCTTTCTTGTTCCCCTATTAGGGCTCGACTTTCCCCATTTCCCAACACTCCACCAGCTAAAACCCATCCCCCCCATAAATCCGTTCGGAACACGCCTCCTTCCAACACCTCTCCTTCCATCACCCCCCTTCTGACGCTGCCCCCACCAACTCTGCGCCTCCCAACACTTCCCAAAAAAAGAAGAGGCCATTCCCTAGAGGCGAAAAGTCATGTCAAGTGGACAGGAAGACTATGAAGCCGGACCTTTCCTCGCAACAAAAGTTCTTCTAAGGCCCCTCTTTAAAATGACTTCGGTCGGTGTGGTACCAATTGAAGACCTGAGAAATTTTCCAAAAGCTTCAGGTGTCCTAACAGTGACTAGGGATGTTGGGAGTAGATTAACTATATGGGATTACCTTTGGGAGGCTAATTAGAATGGTGGAGATGAGATGTCCTGATTTGAAAAAATTACAAAAGTTTTGCGCCCGGAGGGATCCCGTTATACTCCATCCCGCTTTATATAGGGCTCTAAAGCTAACATATCCCGCGGGCGTCGGAAGCATTGTCCTAGATGACCGCATGACGACAGAGATGGGGACAAGGAGCCTAGGACAATTCGTCGGGGTTCTATCCGCTGCAGATTTCCGGCCAGTATGTGTCTAGGTCTTTTTCTTTTCTAACTTTCTTTTGTTTTTCAAGCATAGAAAATAGCCAGTCTGAATGCGAATGGCTTGAGGGATCGCCTGCTCCGTGATCTCTTGACGTTCGGAGTGGATGTCGCCGCGAACCAAGAGATACACCTTGTTTGCAACATTGATTCGTGTGTGCTGTCTAACGACTTTGTCGTCTGTTCAACATATTGGGACCCACAGGCCAGAGGGGTCTCTTTGCTGGTTAGACGTACTCTTGATGCGAAGGTGAACATTGTGCATACCGATGTCGAGGGCTTTTGATCGTAGCCGATATTGCCGTAAAAAGTGGTTAGTTCCGGGAGTTGCGGTTTATGCGCCAAACGACCGGGAGGAGCGGGTCTCATTTTTTCGGCAGTTGGGGCCGTTCCTGATGGATTCAACGCGCCTAGTTTTAATGGAGGACTGGAATGACATCCGGGACCCCAAGTTAGATAGGGGGTGGGGAGCTAGCGGGAGAAGGGGCGATTGCAGCCTGGTTGATCTGATCAAAGATTTTGGTCTCATCGATAGATACAGGGTCGATCATCCCGGCAGGAAGATGGGAAGGTGGGCTCTACCAATGTGGTTAGCTGTTTGGATAGCATGTTAGTTAGAGGAGCCGATGTAGATTTATTAGATTGTCCCACGTTCCACTGGGTAGGCTATCCGGGTCACAAACTCGTTTGTGCCCGGATAGCGTTAGATCGTAGGGTTAGAATGGCTGGTTACTGCAAGTTCAATCTGTCTTTACTGGACAGACGGGATTTCCAGAAACAGCTAACTAGCTTAGTGCAGCGGGAGCTAGTGGCAGCGGTTATCAGGAATAAGTGGTGGGAGAAAGGATAGGATTAGGTCCTTCACCACTGATTTCAGCAAACGGCTCACCCAAGATAGAGCTGAAAAGCTGAAGACGCTTAAGGCTATGTTTTCCCGGGCGATGACTGGGTGGATCCTCTAGAGATAGCCTTAGCTAGGGAGGCCCTGGAGCGTTTGAGTAGCGAGCGCTACATGGGCCAGGTAATTAGACATAGGTTAAGCAAGATGTCTCCCGAAACTGTGAACATGGGTGCAGATTTGCGCAAGGAAGAGGTCCGTCGAGGCTCTGATTGGTACATTCGTGAGGTCAAATCTTCGGAGGTGCACACTCTTCGGGCCACTGCCGAAATGTGCGATGCGTTTCGGCGGCATTTCGAGAGCCGCTTTAGCAAAGAGCCTGGTCACCGTAATGAGGAGTTTCGTAGCTATTTGGCTGACATTCCACGGATTTCACCGACTGAAGAGGGTGGCTGCGAGGGAGAAATCACGGAGGGCGAAGTCTACGCTGCATTGAAGAAGGTTCAGCAGAGGCAAGTCGCCCGATTTAGATAGTTTTCCCTATGAATTGTACTTGAGGCTGTCGCACATCTTTGTCCCGATTTTGACTGTGGTGTTTAACAACTGGTTCCGGCAGAGGTCCATCCCCAACCGGCTCGCCAGGAGTGTGATCAAGCTGTTGAAAAAGGGCAAGGGTTTTGGACGGGATTTAGATGATTATAGGCTTATAACTCTGCTAAACACGGAGTTAAAGATTTTGGCCAAGATCCTGCAGGAGCGTTTGAGGTCAGTGGCTGAGTCTCTGCTGGATCCTGAGCAGATTTGTACTGTGAGAGGCCGAACAATTCAGAGCAACCTACATCTGATCCGCACGATCATAGAGGGTGTAAAAAATGACGATGAGGCCGCGCTGATCAATTTAGATCTGCCCAATGCATTTGATAGGGTTGACCATCGCTACCTTGCTGCTGTTCTGCAAGCCGCCGGATTCGAACCCGACTCCTGCCGCTAGATTAGCCTCCTGTATCGCTCCCCGAGTGCTGTGTTACAGGTGAACGGGAAGCTGTCGGTCTCTTTTGCGCTGTTTAGATCGGTCCGTCAGGGATGTCCACTGTCGCTCCTACTTTATTCTTTGGCGTTAGAACCTCTCCTTCGTCAGATGAGGGACTGGGCATGCAGTCCGGCCCTACGGGGAAGTGCCGTTCCTGGACGGGCTCGAGCCAGGGTTTCCGCGTACGCCAATGACGTATATTCTTTCGTGTCGTCCCGCATCGACATTGAGGCGGTACTGAAGGCGCTTGATCGGTATGAAAATGTGACAGGGGCCAAGATTAACCGCGACAAGTCTTGTAGTGTGGTTTGGACCCAACCTCCAGCTGGAGAATAATTGGTCTGAAGTACAAGCAAAGATCGACGCGGCCGGTCAGACTTGGCGTCGACGGAGGTTGTCCGTGAAGGGCAGGGCGGAGGCGTGTACCACTTACGT
The DNA here is from genome assembly GCA_963932145.1 of Acanthosepion lycidas. Classification (NCBI taxonomy): domain Eukaryota; kingdom Metazoa; phylum Mollusca; class Cephalopoda; order Sepiida; family Sepiidae; genus Acanthosepion; species Acanthosepion lycidas. Next base: position 106,806,192 of record OZ010593.1, on the reverse strand, counting down.
TTTCCCGATTGTCCTTTATCGATTGTCCGTAAAGACCATAGGAAGCCGCTCGAGGGCTCGCTATCCTCTATTTTATGGAGGGGACACAAGCATCAGGTCGACAGGGGAGTCTGTGCACAACATCCGTGTCATGTGGGAGGGGCTGGGAATGCCACACATGGTGATCCACAAACTCGCCTCGAGGTTGGCTTTCCTACGCCGCACATTGACAGTAGATTCGATTATTGCAGGGATTGTTAGTGACGCGTTCCCTTTACTTAATATCAGTCCTGTTACGGTTTTTTGCATATATATATGACTAGTGAGACAATCCAGATGACTTAAATTCCTTCATAGTCTACCAATAGAAGTTTAACCAATCAGAAGCCGCAGAATATATTTGTATCCGTCGTGTATAAAGGCGGCCATCTTTGTTTACCCTAGCGAAGGACCAGTGCCAACTTGACCAGGCGAAGATGACAGAAGGAAGAACTACGCTCTGCTACTTTGCTACGATATCCACTGCGAACCTGAACTACGCTTTCCTACTGTCTCCGAAATATTCACTGCCAACCTCTGGATTCTATACTCGAAGACGACCGTCATGAAAATGTCTAACAAGTCCCACCTATCTCGGGTTGAGCGCCATTGTAAATCCCGGAATCAATCGAATTTCCTTCGCGAGTGTCGGTCTACCTTGTTGGCTGTTCCTCGGTCCATTGACCTTTCTCAATCAAGGAGTGGGGCGCAAAGGATCCTCTACGGGAGCGGCTCTACTTGTCAGAGGAGGAGTTTCGCTATTTCTGGTCTTGGGCGCCAGCGGAGGATTATCTCAGTAACTCTGAGTTTTCGCTTACCTGGCGATTGGCTCGGAATCGGCGGCCTCTCAATGACAAAGACTTCATATGGTTCTTGGTGGATATGCCAGACTGTGAATGGTGTGACCTTGGTTTAGAAGAAACGGCGTCGCACGCCTTCTACCATTGTCGCCGGGTCCGCCCCTTATAGGACCATGTCGGCTCGTCTCGCTCCCGAAAAGCTCGTGCTCATTGATCGTGCATACGCGTGTGGCAATGTGTAGCCCCCGTTTTCTGGGGTGAAACGAAGGGTGTTTCTCACGCTGCTGGCCATGGCCTGAATGGTGATTTGGACGGTGCGAATGGAGGAAGTCTTGTCAGGCGACCGTCTTTTTCATCAGGATCTAATCCGATTCTTTGAGCATCAGTTCAAACGCTTGCATTCAACAGTCCATCGAAAGGTGGGTGACTGAAGCGAGCTTGGTTCGTTTCAACAGGGTTAGCCTTGATTTTCTCTTTTAGATCAACCTACGTCACATCCGGGTGGTTTCCTCCCGTTGGTTAGGTTAGACAAACTTTTGTGTACCTAGTTAATGTGAGTAAGTGTTGTTCCTGGCCTGTTCCCGGTTGCCTCTTTGGTTATGATCGAAGTCGAGATTCCCGACCTCTCCAGTTTGTTTTTGGCCCTCTTTTTAAAATGGGGCGCGTTTTGTAGGATCCCCTTGTGAGGATGCGGTATTATGGTGTATGGACGATTGATTGGTGATGGACGAGTTTTTGTGCTGAATGGGCAAATTGTAATGAGTGAATGGGTCGGGAATCGGATTAGCTTGGTATAAGATAGTGAAGACCAGCCTCAACCACTCCCCATTTTGACCTTGTGCCGTAATTGTGTATTTTTCACAATAAATATTGAGAAGTCATTCGGCGGACTGCGTGTGTTAGATTTGGACGTACGAATTGACAGACGGACAAAGAGTAAGTTGAAGTCGGTTCTCCTTTGAACATCAGATGACATGTTTTGATTTATTTATTAACTATGCCTAATACATATGAGACATATACACACAGATAAATTTGCAAAAAAATAGCAGAAACGGTCAGCCAATACGAATAAGAAAGTTTTAAAACGTACGATCAAAAAAGAAGAAGAAAGAAAGAAGAAAATACAGAGCAATTTAAACTTTATAAAATATAATCAATGAAAATTCAAATATAGCCGTTACTGCGCTTTCACTCGTGGATCATCAGACAGTGAAAGTCAGGACTTTTCCTCTAATCCTAATTTTTACTGCCTGATGATCCACAGGTGGAACTACAGTAGCTGCAATATCTTTATTTTTTATTAACTATATTTTAGGAAACAGTGATATAAAATTCATAGATTAATGATTAAATACCTACCTTTCGATTTGCACGTTTATAAAATACACGTGGAAATTGCATCGTTACGCATGAGCTTTACAGTTTTAACAAAATTATTGCAATAACAATCATAATGGTGAACGTAGGTCTTTATCTAAAGCAGTTAGCAAAAATGAAAAGATACGAAACTGACGAGTACATATATTTATATCACTTTATTAAAACAACGCTTTATTCCAAAAGTTTGGCTTCAACAAGCTAAACCTTAAATATGTCTGTACACATAAAGTAAAACAAAATACATACACATTTATACTACTCTAACACCATGAACTTAATACATCTTTTCATACAATATTCTTTGTTAGATTTTCTTTCTTTTTCTCTCTTCCTCCTAATCGGACAGGCTCTCTGATATACATTTTCTCTCTTTTTTTATTTGCAATCAAAATGAAACGATTCATTATTTATCCAAGATTAATGGCGATTTGTAACAGATATGAGTATGGAAGAACATGCATGATATTTTATGATATTTTTCAGTTTTTCACCACTAAAAGGATTTTTAAAGGAGACGAAAGAATGTTATTTTTCTTATCCCGATGGCACAAACAAGAAAACACAAAACTTTTAACCCATCTTACACTATCAATTTGAGCCGCACATATACAAACTATTTCACTTCAAATTTTAGCGAAGTTATTTTTTTACCAACTGACTGGCTTCATATTTAAAGAATGTGTGTTATTAATTTTATTCTTTTAATAAATATTTTTTTTAAATATTCCTTGAAAAGAAAATGTAATAGCCAAACCTAATCTATTGTATTATTTTTTATTTACTCTAATTATTTTTATATTATTTTACCTTTTTTTTCTTATATATAAATAAACCTCGGGGAAATAAATAAGCAACACGTTTAAACATGGATCATTTTTTTCTTTACTAAATATGCAACCAAAATGCTACACTACAAAGATCTTTATTATGAATATATGTATATAATTTTGGTGATAATTTTCCGCAATTATTTAGTGCAAATCCTGGTTAAGTTACAGGTTAATTGTAACATCAATGAATTCTGAAAAGTTCGAACAAATTACAGAGCATAAGTATAATTTTGTGCGCCATTTATTATATATAAAATGAAATATGCAAATAGATTTAATTATTTTATACATAAAGCTAATAAAGGCAATTCACTGACTCTCGACATATTTGTGCCGAATTCATTTATATGCAGTTAATTTAGAGACTAAGATTGAATAGAATTGATCTTTTGAATATCGACGAACACCAAGGATTACAGCAATAATGAAAAATGTATTGTCTTTGAAAGTCGTATGAATTTATTTTAGATTTCAATTAACGGTATTTTATGTTTTTAACTGATTCTACGAAACAAAAAAGTCTAAGTTCTTTACTATACATAAATTTTATTCAAACTAAAAATGCACATATTTAAATTATTTAGGTGTTCATTAGCAATTACCTAACTGAACTAAACCTGCTTTATCACTGCTGTATTCTTATTAAAGGGAATGCAGTAAAACACCAATAAGTTCTGAGATTTAATAGCTAAATCATTTACTTTATTCCATTTTACAGGAAGCTAAGTGTGGCTACGCAATCCTTATAGTAGCAATATATTGGATCACAGAAGCACTTCCGGTTCCGGTTACTTCGCTATTACCTGTCATACTATTTCCCATGCTGGAAATTGTCCCAGCAAAAGAGATTTCAAAGTTCTACGTAAACGTGAGTATTATTCCTGAAATGTCCCTGCAGTCGTATTGTTTTTAAAGTTGCTTAGATTTGAGATTAGTAATTCTCAGAGTTATTATAATTTAATTTGAGAACCACTACGACAATTGTTTTACAGGTTCACGTTCTACCCTCTTTTCTGACCTTTGCCTGACTTTAACACCTGCTTTCAAATCCGGCTTTAGTTATTATAACAGGGAGAATATTAGGGACGTCTAGGGATCTATAGAATTTAAAGGTAATTCTTATTATGTAAAATTACTTTGGATAGAGGAAAGAATCATTTTCGAACCTTCGAATCATTCAGTATCTCTTGATGTATTGGACAGAGTTGTCAAAAGCTTAGAAAGGTACAAACTGTTTGACGAATATGCCAAGGTGTTTCATGAGCAGGAGGAGGAGAATATAATAGAGAGGATTCACATTACCCCTGATAATTTCAAGGATTATATATCGATTCCTCAAAGACCTGTTTTTAAAACAGAAGATCAAACCACCACTAAGATAAGGTCTGTCTTTAATTGTCCACTTAAAACTAAAGCAGGGTATTCCTTAAACGAAGCAGCCTACCCTGGAATAAATCTAATGGGAAAAATTATTATTGTTGTTTCGCTCCAAAAATATGTGTTACTCGCTGATATTAGGAAGAATTTCTTGGTGATTAAACTTAGCCTGGAAGAGGACAAAAATAGATTCTGTTTTGTTTTTGTTTTTTTATAAAGAAATGGAGCAGATTAATTTGTTTTAGATACAACACTCTTTCATTCGGGTTTAATGCTAGTCCTTTTATTTTAAATTATGTTATTCTTATGGGGTCCACCCCTTTTTCATATAAGTGGACTCTACCAAGTGTACCTGGACTGCTGCCGTTAAATACCCAGAGTTACAGTCAGTGAGAGTAGTCGGTAGTCGGATAGAGTGAGGTAACCTCTTGTAGAAGTCAGTTACAAGCACGTAGACTCTAAGGAAGTCCTACTTCGAGACTGTATATACCTATCTGTATTTGCTACTAACCACGTTCCTGGACTTACTAACAGTATTACTCTTTGTATGATTGTGTAAATACATTTTATTTCTTATATTTGATTATTGAGTTTGTCATTCCTTGGAGACCGAATTCATCTCAGAAGGCACAACAACTTGGCGAACGAGGATTCGAAACTCACGCGGGGAAAGAAAAACTTTTCGTACGCCTAACCACAACAACTTGGCGAAGAAGATTCGAACACACGCGGAAAACAAATCATCATAAGAAAAATATTCCCTCGTCGTCCAACAAACAAATTGGCGACGAAGATTCGAACCCAAGCGGAAAAGAAAAATCAACAAAAGAAAATTCTTCCCTCGTCGTCCACAACAACATTGCGACAAACAATTTCGAGGAGTAAAAATATATATAATTGAGTTATCATGGAAGATTTTAAAAATATGTTGGTAGAACTGATAAAACACCAAAATGAGCAACAATTACAAATGCAGAAATACCAAAATGATCAACAGTTACAGCTACAAGAAAAATGGCAAAAGCAAATATTACAAACGCAAAAGGAAAATCAAGATAGACAAACAGAGCTACAGGAACTAATATTGAAAGTAGCGGGTAACAAGCAATTAGATATTGAAAAAGAAGCAACATTTTCGCAAGACGCAGTGTGGAATACCATAGAGATTTTCAAATATTCTCTAGATCAGGACAAAAATTTTGGAGATTACTTCAGAAGACATGAAGACATCTTTAACATAGACTGTCAAAATTGGACAGAAGCAAAAAATCTACGTCTATTGCTTAGAAAATTAGGAACTGAAGAATGTACAAAGTTCGTGGATTATATCTTGCCAAAAAAGACGAACGAATTAAAATTTGACGAAGCAGTGACATGTCTTAAAGAACTCTTCAGCCCCAAAGCATCACTCTTCCATAGGAGGTGGAAATGCCTTAACCTGGTAAAGGGCGATAATGAGGATTATTCCACGTTTGCCGCAATCGTAAATAAAAATTGTGACGACTTCAAACTAGCGGAATTAACACCGGACAATTTCAAATGTCTCATCTTTGTTCAAGGTCTAGTTTCTACAAAGATAGCGAAATGCGTAGAAAAATGCTTGCAAAATTACAAAATGAACCGTGTTTAACATTACAGCAATTATCAGAAGATTGCCAGAGATGTTTAAGTATAAAGAAAGACGCAAAGAACATTGAAGAATCAGCTGTTTCTCATATACGTAAGTTAAACAAAAGTCTACGTTCTTCACCCTCCCCGGAAAGAAAACTAAAATTTTACGACAATGAAAAAAGATTCTCACCCTCCCCGAAAAGAAGAAAATTTTATAATAAGAAAAGTACAACTTACAGGACAAATTATGACGGATATCGGAACAAATATAAGCCCCCTCCATCAGCATGTTATCGATGTTGAGGATTACATTGGAACAAGGATTGCCGCTTCAGATATAAAAACTGTCTTGAATGTGGAAAAAAAAAGGCCACAAGGCATCCCAATGTAGAAATAGAAAAGATACTAATAGAATAAGAGCTACAAGGATGCATAATGATGACAACACCAATGTAAGGAAATATGTGGAACTGGAAATTTTAAACAAAAAGATTAAATTACAACTGGATTCGGGTTCCGACCTCATGATAATCAACTTACAGACATGGAAAAACTCAACAGACCTACCATGTTACAAACTCAAAAAATTGCCAAGTCGGTTACAGGCAAACGAATAAAATTTGAGGGACAAATAATAGTGAATGTTAAATTTCACAGCAAAACAAAAAACTTATATATACGTCATGAAAGATACTGAAAATTTAGTAGGTATCGACTGGATGCAGAAATTCAACGTTTGGGACCTACCTATCAACTCGTTTTTCAAAAAGTTAGAGGTTGAACCATCAGATACTATAAAATTGAAGGAGGAATTATATAATCAATTTCCTGAGGTATTTTCAAGCGGGTTGGGACGATGCAACAAATTTAAGGCCAAAATAGAATTAAAAGAAAACGTCCAACCAATTTTCAGAAAGAAGCGAAATGTACCGTTTGCTACTATAGAAAAAATAAACAAAGAATTGGAGAGACTTGAACAAACTGGGATTATATCAAAAACAGAGTTTAGTGAGTGGGCAGCGCCGGTGGTATATGTAAAAAAGAAGTCAGGAGAAATTCGCGTATGCGCAGATTTTTTGACGGGACTCAACAAGGCAATAAAAGAACACCATTACCCACTACCGAGCTCAGAGGAGATATTTACAAAGCTCAACGGCGGTAAGATATTTTCAAAGATAGATCTTAGTGAGGCTTATCTACAAATCCCAGTACAAGAAGAGAGTTCGAAAATCCTTTGCATTAATACGCACAAAGGGTTGTACAAATTCAACAGACTACTATTCGGAATAAAAGTTGCACCTGCAATCGATGGACACAATGCTCACGGGCCAGAATTTCGCGACCGCTTATCTGGATGATATCCTAATTAAGAGCGACAATGTTGAAGAGCACACATCACACATAAAAGAAGTTTTTAGAAGACTTCAGGACTTCGGCTTCAAAGGAAAAGGAGAAAAGTGTGATTTTTACCTAAATGAAATTAAATATTTAGGTCAGATAATAAATGAAAATGGCAGGAAACCGGACCCAGAGAGGGCATCGGCAATTAAAAATATGCCGGAACGAAAAAATATTAACTCCACAAAAAGGGATCTAAGGAGGGGGTGTTACGGAGTCCACCCCTTTTTTATATAAGTGGACTCTACCAAGTGTACCTGGACTGCTGCCGTTAAATAACCAGAGTTACAGTCAGTGATAGTAGTCGGTAGTCGGATAGAGTGAGGTAACCTCTTGTAGAAGTCAGTTACAAGCACGTAGACTCTAAGGAAGTCCTACTTCGAGACTGTATATACCTATCTGTATTTGCTACTAACCACGTTCCTGGACTTACTAACAGTATTACTCTTTGTATGATTGTGTAAATACATTTTATTTCTTATATTTGATTATTGCGTTCGTCATTCCTTGGAGACCGAATTCATCTCGGAAGCCACAACAATTATCAATCATCATGCTAGTAAATTCCCCGATGATGAATGCACCGTCATGTTGAAGTATAATTTCTACGTGGACAACCTAGTTAAGACTTGTAATTCTCTTCAAAAACTGATGTATGTCTACAGGGAGTCGGTGGATAGAATGGAAAAAGACAACTTTGGCCTTAGTAATGCTAATTGCGAGGACATGAAAAAACTCGTAATTGCAAATGGCAACTATGCTGAGCATGATTGTCAGTTGGAAAAGGTCCTGGGATATAGATATGATCCAGTCAGGGATACCTTGTGTTTAGCTGGTAGCAGTATTGATTCTGGTGTCAAGACAAAAAGAAAGGTATTGTCTCAAATATCTAGTGATTTTGAACCTATGTCGCCATGTCTTCCTCTGACAATTAATGGTAGGATAGTAATGCGTGATCTATGGAAACAGAAGTTAACTTGAGACGATGTTATTCCATCGGAACCCCAACAGGTTTGGAGCAGCTTGTGTTTAGACAAGACCTCGCTCATCTTAAGGAATTAAGTTTCTCCAGATGCATGATAGATGACTCCGTCCGGGCAGAATTGTATATATTCTGCTACGCCTGGAATAGGGCATACAGTTATGCAGCTTATGTTGTACAGGATCACAAATCGAACATATTTCTATATATTTTGTTCTGAATATTGTATCAAACAAGATGATATGTAAATACATTAACTTACTATATAATTTTCCTTAACACACACACACACATATATATATATATATATATATATATATATATATATATATATATATATATATATATATATATTAAGATATTACACCGAAAACATGTAAAAATCGCTACACAATTGAGAGTCGTGTGTTGATGCATCTCATCAGGCGATTGTAGATTGCTGGCGAGTGAACGATTTATTTAGATTTAAAAGGAAAATACAACCTCTTTTTACGAAAAACAAGTAGGAGGTATAAGGTTTGTGGGCGTTACTCTGACCAACCAATTAAATATAAAATTAAATATAAATTTAAACTAAGCTAAGAAGCAAAAATTCAAAACTTTTTTTTATAAACATAAACGAATACATAAATTATACAAACTAGACAAAACCATTACATAAGAAATAAAAATAGGGTGGAGGGGCAATTTAGCAAATGCTAAACAAGTTAAATGTTTTGTGAGCTTCCTACATAATTTTTTTATAGTTGATAAATAGATAGATTCTTTAAGGAACTAATAAATAATTTAAACGCATGGAACTATTTGGTAAATTGATATGCAATTGTTGAATAAAGATTCTTCATATAAGATTTTATTAACAATACCCAATCGGAGTAAAATCTCAAAAATACCAACCAAATACTAAACATCCGTACAAGATGTTACCAGGAGATTAATGCAAAATTATACTAAATCCAAATTAATATTACAAATAGAATGGTAAGCCATATATGTTGCAACGTAGTACAACTAAAATATATGCGATAGAAGGTTTTATGCTAAAGGCAATTTGCATGCCGTCACTGTGTTTGATAGTGTTCACATGAAAATAAACAAGCACACAGAGATATGAATGTATGGTTATATATGTATATATAAATGTGTATATATGTATAAATATATGTGTATATATGTATTTATATGTGTTTACATATGTATATATGTGTGTACAAATATATGTGCGAAAATATACATGTATGTATAGGTGTAAATAAATACGTGTGCGAATATGTATGCATATATATGTATATATATGCAAATGTATATGTATATATATGATTATGCATATATATACATATATGAACGTATATATATGGGTATATATATGTATATATGTATATATATATGTATGTATATCTGTATATATATCACAGTATGTATATATAAGTATTTAAATATATATATGAATGTATAGATATACATATATATGTATAAATATGTAGGTATGCATATATGTAGGAATATATATATATATATATGTATATATTTGTATATATATATGAATATATATATATGTACACGTATGTATGAATATGTATACGTATATACGTATATGTAGAGATGTATGAATATATATATGAATATAATTAAATGTGTGAATATACAAAGGCATATGTATGTGTATATATAGAAATATATATATATATATATATGTTCATATATGTTTATATCTATATAGATATAGATGTGTATATATATGAATATAAATCAGTATATATATGTATATATAAATGTAGGAATATATTTATGTATATATATGTATATATTTATAAATGTTTAAATATTTCTCTCTCTATATATATATGTTTGAACATGTATATATATATATATGTATGTATATTTGTGTATATAGGTATGTATATGCATGTATATATGTGCATATATGTATATCTGTATATATATGAATGTATATATCTGTATATATAAGTATATATATATATATGAATGTATATATATATATGTATATATACGTATGTATATGTACGTATGTATGTATGTATATATATGCATGAATGTATATATATATATGTATGAATCTATATATACATATATATGTATGAATATATGTATATGTATATACGTATATATGTATGAATTTATGAATATATATATATATGTATATATATATATATTTAAATAAATGTATGAATATATGTATATATATATATATGTCTGTATATAGAAATATATGAATATATATATATGTATATATAAGTATATATATGTATATACTATATCTATATAAATGTATATGTATGCATATGTATATATATGTATGAATATATATATGTATGAATTTATATGTGTATATATGTATTTATATATGTGTGTCCATATGTATATATGTGTGTACAAATATATGTCGAAAATATACATGTGTGTATATGTGTATATAAATGCGTGTGCTTATATGCATGCATATATATGTATATATATGCAAATATATATGTATATATATATATGATTATGTATATATATACATGTAGATATGCATATATATGTGTATACATATGTATATATGTATATATATGTATGTATATATCTGTATATATATCAATTTATATATATGTATATGTAAATACCTGCATATATATATATGAATGTATACATATGTATATATATATATAATTATGTAGGTATGCATATATGTAGGAAAATATATATATGTATATATTAGGTTGGTGCAAAAATAATGACGTAATAATGTCGTTTTTTGACGTATTTTTAACGTCAGAAAACGACATTATTACGTCATTATTTTTGCACCAACCTAATATTTTATATATTTATGCATACGTATGAATGAATATGTATATGTATATACGTATATATAGAGATGCATGAATATATATATATATGCACATAATTAAATGTATGAATATACAAATGCATATATATGTGTATATATAGAAATATATATATATATATGTGTTCATATATATTTATATGTATATATATGAATATAAATCAGTATATATATATATATGTATATATAAATGTATGAATATATTTATGCATATATATACGTATATATATAAATGTATAAATATTTATATGATTGTATATGTATATATATGTATGTATATATGTGTATATATGCATGTATATGCATATATATATATATGTATGTATTTATATGTCCGTATTTATGTATATATATGTATGAATATATATATATATATGTATGAATGTAAATATGTATATATATATATATGAAACTATATATGAATATATATGTATGAATATATGTATATGTATATACGTATATACATATGAATTTATGAATATATATATATATGTCTATATATATTTAAATAAATTTATAATAAATGAATATATGTATATATATATATGTAAATATATACATCTATGAATATATATATGTATATGTAATATATATGTATGTAATATATATATAAATGTATATGTATGCATATGTATATATATGTATGAATATATATATATATATATATATGTGTGTGTGTATATATGTATACGTATATATATATATGTGTGTATATATGTATACGTATATATATGTGTGTATATATGTATACGTATATATATGTGTGTATATATGTATGTATCTATGTGTATATCTATATATGTTTGGATATATGTGTATATATATGTATGTATGTATGTATGTATATATGTGTACATATATGTATGTATATATTTGTATATATATAAATTTATGTATATATACCAATGACATGGGCGCGTTGCCGAATGGTTAGAACAATTACTTTTCTGGGTTCGTATCTCACCATGGTCAATTCAACATGAAGGGTACTTCCTGATGTTAGAGAACTGGATCGAGGTCGATCCCAGTGTGCGGTACCTTTGGAAAGTGTCTGAAAATGCCTTGTGAGTGAAATTGGGTTGACGGATCTATTGTGGACCGTCGATAGCACGAAACAACAAGTCATCGTTACCGAGGGCAGGAGCGTTCTGGCCTTGTTCATTTTGTTGATAACACGCTCTCTCCCAGAAAATGTAACTATGGCCTGATCAGCATAGTTGCTGCATAAACCACAGGTGGGCTCTGTGTGTGTTGTTTTCCTAAGTGAGTGTCTGCAATAGTAAACGGGTATCCTCGAATAAGACTGATGAGCTATTATATATCAATGTATATATATATGTATATATAAGTATCTCTATCAGTCTTATATATATATGTATATATATATGAATATATATATGTATATATATGTATGAATATATATATGTATGTACGTATATATTAATTTATGAATATATATATGTATATATATGCATAAAGATAAATGTATGACGATATGAATATATATGTGTATATATATAAATATATGAGTAAATTAAAAACGACAGACAATGTACTACTGTTTAGCTTTTTATTTAATTTTACTTGTGTTCTAACAAGATCTTTCTTTGCTGGACAAAAGGTGCATAATAACTATCCAAATGTTTTATATTTCCGAGTGCTTTCGGCTATACCTTTAGCCATTGTCGCCTTGTTCGTAGTTAATATTGTTAAGAGTTGGCTTTTTCTTTTTTATTATTATATCTTCCATTATTTTTTATCTTTTTTTACAAATGGATGAAGTTATTATATTTGTGTTTTCTACTAATATGTTTCTAATGGAGTCTGGTAAGTTTGTGTGTGTGTTTAAGTTGGTTCTGATGGAGCTATGATCAGATAGGTGTAACGTAAGGCGTCTCGATAAGCATGTAGTTGTGTAAATGATGTAATTATTTATGAGTCCGGTTTGATCAGGAACACAGTTCCTTCAGAGGCATTTAAACTCATAGATAATGTTCGTGCTTTGTAATTTTGACTTAACTGGTGTGTTTTTATTTCTGAGGATAAGGTTAGCTGTCTTAGATTTTTTTATAATAGATGATTAATTTGATTTTTTTATTCGGGTCAATTGGGATAATGTATGTCTTTATAATATGTCTATATGTTTATATATATATATGTGTGTGTGTATGCATATAAGTGTATGTGTATGTATATATAAGCATGAACATATATATATATATATATATATATATATATATATATATATATATATATATATGGAGGCGTGGTTAGAACGTTTGCTTTCTGACCATGAGACCCGATGCAAAAGTGTTTCCACTACTGCCCGAAGAAATAACGAAGAAAAAATGTAAACCCTAATTCAATTATACGATGAAGAATTTTTTTTATTACTAACCAACTAAATAAGGAAGCTTGCAAAAAATTCGCCTCTTTTTGCTGAGAATAGGATAACCTATTCTCTGACTAACAAAATATAAAAAAAGAAGCAAAACTTAAAATTTACAATGCACAAAACAAATTAATAAAAATATTGTACCCACCTGATATGTAAAGGATAACAAAGTCTTTGCTCTACAGTAAACAATTTCTGCCCTTTTAAAGTTCAAAAGTTCTTTTCTTTATATATTTTTCTTTTCTTTCTTTTGGAGACAAAGTTCTCTTTCCTTTGGTGACCAAGCTTCCTTTTATTTTCTTCTTATTTCCTTCCCGTCCGAATTATTATTATTATTATTATTATTATTATTATTATTATTATTATTATTATTATTTGTAAATGCCTTTAGCCCCAGACAACACCTAAGGACTTAGTTCTTTCATTACAGCAAACTTTGAGGCGTCCATCTCTTCTTTTCTGGGGCTTTTTCGGGAGGACTTGTTTTTAAAATTGTTACCCATCCATCCTTTACTCTTGAGAAATTCTGCCTGCCATTTCAACAGGGAGAGAGAAACAAACCTCCTATTCCTAGGAGGTATAGCTTCCAACTGCCTGTTAATGTGCAGTGGCAGTTCTCCCTTCCAAGGAGACGGTTGACATTTGAAGTATCTAATCACAACCCATAAAAATATCAGCAGTTTCTTAGGGGCCAGTAATACAGTGAAAGTCTTTTTTCTCCCATCACCTCAAAATTTTCAAACATAAGGATAAGGAAAGATCGTATTGAGAAAGAGTATTAAGGACAAACTAAACTGAAATTGACATTTACATAGCTTTTTTGTAATTATTTGTCTGTGTGTAAGTTGATGTTCATTAATGCTAAGATTGAGGTGGTACAGTTCTTCCTTATATTCGGGTTCGGTCAAGGTGATTTTAATGTCTCGTCATGTTTGGTGATTTGATTATGTCAATGTTGGATGTCATTTTTAGCTGTTTTTATTTGTCGTAAGACGAGTTTATTTCTGAATGTTGTAGTATTACCTTGCTTGTTGATTGCCGGATCGTGTAGTTTAATAATTTGTATTTAGGCAACAATCTCTCTCTTTTATACATGTTTCCTAAAAGACAACTGACAAGGTATTGTGATTAAGCTTTTTATTTAATTTTTCTTGTGTTCGTACAGGTGTTTTCTTTTCTGGACACAAAGTGTGTAAAAACTGTCAAAATGTTCTTTCTGCATTTCCCAGCGCTTTCGTCTATAATTTTAGCCATTATCAAATCTCAATGAGTTCTAATGGAGCTGTGGTCGGATAGATGTAACGTAAGTCGTCTCGTTAGGCATGTAGTAGTGCGACCGATGTAATTATTTATGAGTTTGATTTGACGCCATCCGAAACCTACAAGCAGTAAATACAAGCATAATAAAATCATCCACATCTAAAAAATGATTAAAAATAATGAAATCCCTAATAATAAAAAAAAAAACCAACACTCAATAATATTAACTACGAATACGGCCACAATGTGCTGACCGTGTTTGGAAAATAAAACATCCCTATAACTCTAGATACATTCACACAATCCATACATTCGGTTAAAAAAGTAAAAATAAAATCATCCTTGATAATGATTAAAATTATAGCCGAAAGCCCTCGAAAATGCAAAACATTTGAACTGTTCTTACACACTTGATATATATTTTTTATTGAATACAACAGACAAGGTGCTTTTATTTAGTTTTTTATACAATTTCTCATGCGATCTAATAATTTTTTTCTTTATATATAAAAACTGTCCGGGTAAAAAGAACATTCAGACAGTTTTTATATAATTGATCATCCGAAAGGAAAAAAATTATTAGATCGCATGAGAAACTGTATAAAAAAAAACTAAATAAAAGAACCTTGTCTGTCGTATTCAATGAACTGTGCATGAAAGAAGAATTGCTGCCTAAATACATTGATAATCTCAAAACACAGTTTTACACAATGTGAGTGGACACCATAAAGCAAGTTAATTTTACGTCTAAGTGTAAAAATAATAATGTAGGTGCAATTGTGTATTTACAGATTAACACGAATGACATCAAATACATTTACTGTTCTTTTTAGGATACCACCATGTTGTTTGTTGGGGGATTGCTAGTGGCGATCGCAATTGAAACCTGGCAACTTCATAAAAGAATTGCACTCCGCATTTTAATGTTATTTGGGTCAGAACCAAAATGGTAAGCAAAATCTTTTTTACGCATTGATTACATTATAATTTTAAAAATTAATAATTAAACTCTTTGGTGATTTTATTTTATTACCGAGTTTTCATATTTTTTGCCGTATGCTTTTCTACGAAATCTAGGAATTTTTTGGTGCAGTGTTCTCATTTTCATCACATCATTTCAGCCGATATGTTCTTCAGTCTGCATCAAGAATATAGCAAAAATACTATGGTAGCATCTCAATTGGTGTCAACTCTATCCAAATACAGAAGGATACACCCACACACCTCCAAAAGTAGATACCTGTTTATTGTATACCTTTTTAACTGGTGAAAACTAAACCTATTTCTATCTTTCAGTTGTTTATAGATGAGGATATTAGTTTAAATTATCCATGAACTAATGGAAACATTTAATCTGCCAAACTCCAGATATCAGTTGTCCATTTTTCGTTTTCATCAGAAAAAAAATACCATCACCGGTTGCAAATATCAATAATTAACAATTATTAATTTTTTTCATTCTACTGTCAATGGTAAACGGTTGTGGCTGGGAACAAATCATCAGCTTGCCGCAAGACTCGAACTTGTGTTACTTTGACCTCGAAGAGCCTATAGAATAATATCCTGACGATCGCAACGATGGGAAGCAATTTAAATTAAAATGAAAAAAATTCTCGTCAAAATTTCAATAAGGATGACAACATTCAATTTAATAACTCAAAATGATATTGCTGTTAATATCACTAGTGACTATAAGAAAAACATCAAATTCAAATATGACCGCGCCAGGAGTTTGGAGCAAGAAAAGAATAAGTCTGCAGTGTTATATTTGAACTTCTGCAACCTGTGGGTCATATAGCTGAAACGGTAATGATTAGTAAAATGGACGAGCGTTCGAGTCTCGCTGGAAGTTTATAATTTCCGATCCGCACTCTCTACTAATAGTCGTAGAATGATAGTTTGAGTACTTGCGATGAAAAGTAACTAAAATTAAGATAAAAGAAATGCCACTCAAAACAATGCTTAGTAGTGAGTCCCAATAAAAAAATAAAATGAAATAGAATATATAAACAAAATATATAAACAAAAAAGAATTCAAAATAAAATAATGCATTTGCATAGGTACTGCCACTTTTTCGCTAAAAAACGGTATACCATAATGAAAAAAGACCGAAACTTAATAAAAACAAAGTTTTATCGTCAAAATGTTTGATATTATTACGACGAAAGACTAAAGTATTTTTTAAAATTATTTTATTCATTCTTTTTTTAATCCTTTCTACCACGTTCGAAATTCTGGTTAAACAGCTTTTTTACTTTTTTTTTTTTTCTTTTTTTTTCGTCAACGGTGTAGCAAGGCTGACAATGAAAAATTTAGCGCCTTTCTTCCGGTAAAATAACACATTGATTTGGAATTCTAGCAAAAATCAAATAATTGTCGGATTTTAATTAAACTTTCAGGACAAATACACAAATGAATAAAATTATTTTTGAAATTGTTATTTTTAGAAAATCTTGGAAAATATATATTTTTAGGTCTATTACCCCTTACTTAATTTTATGAAATTTCGAGAAATTGAATTCTCATCGCAAACTTTGTTTTATTAGTTAAACGCAAAACTCCCTGGAGAATTAAATCATCCATTTTTTTCAAACTGTTACTATTTCAAGTAGATTTTCGGGAAAACAGTAAAATAAAAAATGCAATAAAACTATGTCATTATTTAATTAGATAAGCTTTTAATTACTTTTATAAATAATACATAACTGGCACATTATACTCTTAAAAAGAGTTTTTCGATGAATAATGAATTTTTATAAGAATTGTTTTCATTTTTGTAATTATAATAATTTATAAAATTTCGAAAATCTTTTTAAAATTCTTTAACCGCGTTAGGGTATGAAGTGAAGACTATATTTAATAATCAAAAATTGAAAAGCTTAATACAAATTATCAATCACTAGAATTTTTAAATAATTTAAAAATGATTTTTTCAGGTGTATAAACGTGCCCATTTTGAAATTATGGGTGACCATAGACGACATTATCAGAAAATAAGATCGAGGACTATAACATCATTTAAAGTCAACTTTCCTAAAATTAGATTACGGAAAATATTTTTCAACAGGTTTCAGATTACTGACTACTTCAAAAATATAATAAAATGAGTTTACCTGTCATTTTCTTAATTATGTTTTAACAGATAAAGTCTCCGTAGACAACAATAAACCTGTCAACACCTTATCAGTGCTCATCAATCACGTAACAAGTACATAATCACCGTTACTGTTTTGTTCTAAAAATCTATATCTGTGTTATTTTAAACTTAAAGTAAATAAATTTTTTTTTTCAAAACGGATTAATTATACTTTAAATCAGCTAATATTACTTAAATAAAGTTTCAAAAAAAGTATATTTTATTTTTGGGTGATTGTTTAATAGATAATTCATTTTTAATAAATATTTTTTTTAGATTCACTTTAAACCTTAGGTATGGTGAATTATCGCGAATTAGTGGAGGTACCTACATTTGCGCTTTCCTTTAAAATCCTTATATCATTCTTTCTATATCTGTTTAAATTTCTCTATATATACTTTTCTCTCAACTAATGAGAAGCCAACCCTCAAATAAAAAAGAGGGAAAAGAGAAGACTGAACCGGGCCGAAAAACGCCGTAAGATTCCTGAACCAGAGTCTAGTCAATTGTGACTAAAAAATACCAAAAATCAGAGCGGTTCCACGAATAACATCCGCTAAATAAAAAAATGAAAAAGAAAGGAACGCCGGAAAATAAAAATAATTTTGAAAATCAAAAAATTAACACAAAGAGATTTTTGAGGTTGGCTGAAACCAAGATTTGCGCCAGTAGTCTGGGATAATTGTCAAAAATATATAGTCTTAAACTGACAGCCCTGAGGCAGAAGAAGAGAAGGGACCACTAGAGATACCTGAACAAGAGATGGGACCGCTGGAGAAAACAGCCATGCGTGTAGTGTGAAAAAATTAATCGGTCATTTGCTTAATGAAAAATTTCCGCCCTTCTTAGAGCCGAGAAAAGACAGCAGCTTGACGCCGATAAATTTCTAAGATGACTACTACTGCTACCAGGTCCTGACAATGAAATTACTCTCTAACGAGCCGAAACAGACTTTCTCCCGACTGATACTAACAACTGCCTTATAAACGCATATTTACTACACCGAATATCAAAGGACTCGCTCCAATCTAAATCAAATAGATAATATATATTATTTGTTTAGACCCTTGAGTCAGTTTGTTTATTCCAAAGTTTCCAATAAAATAATACCAAGTGCGCTCTGACACAACTCTCTACAACTTCATCTAATAATAAGAGATTAACATAATATGGTAATAAATTATTTATATTATTTACATTGTTCGGACTTTTACCCTCATCTTTATTGCCATGTTCATGACCTTTCGGCTTCTTCAGGTGAATGGAATTTCGAACTGAACCCTTTATTTCGTCCAACGGAATAGGTTGTTCTAGTTCCACGGACCATGCCTCTTCAGGATGTCTCAGTTATCCCCTTTAGCTTACAACGGCCAAAACGTCGTGTATATGGCAATAAATATGAGGACAACCACCGAACAATGTAAATAGTTACAATGCATCATCTCAGATATATAGAGAGATTATAGTGAATGTTGATTTTTTTTTATTTGCTTTCTGATAATGTGTGTTACCAACTTTGCATTTCTGCTAAGGCGTTATACTTCACTTCTCTTTTTTGCCACAAATAAATCCAGTCACGGAAATTTTATTCAAGGCTGATTTTACTAATAATGGTCAACAACATTTCTAGAAAGAATCCACAAAAATTTATATTATTATAAAATTTTTTAATGCATTTTATTAGAAAGATTTTTCATTGCTTTTTATTTTAAAAAAAGGAGCAATAATTGTATAATAATAATAAAAATAAAACAAGTAATATTTAAAATTTAATAGTCAAGAATAACACTGTATAACACTTAAAATATAAAATAGTAGCATTTAAGGGGGTTTGAGGCATATAAAAATACAAATAGATTATCAAATTCAAGTCTTCAAGCGCCAGGAAAGAGCATCTTAAATAAACAACAAGAATATTTAAGAACGAATTTAATGAGAAAAAAATAAGCATTTGGAGAAATATTGTGTGAGATGGCCGGAACCCTTATTCCAAGTTGGGATCCAGAGTCATATATATATATATATATATATATATATATATATATATATATATATATATATATATATATGTGTGTGTGTGAGTGTGTGTGTCTGTGTGTCTGTGTGTGTGTGCAAACATTTCAGATAGAGTACATCTATAAAAGGAGATTATAAATAAAAACAAAAGAAAAACTTATTTTAGCCGACGCGTAAGTCCTTATAAAACACTATATTGGATTTCTTCTTATAAGTTGTAATGATAACAACAAATAAATAAATAACCTCTAAACCTTAGTACTAGACTATATAGGAAATAATACTTAATAATAAAATAAAAATTAAAAGTCAAGTAATAGAATTACATTAAAATATAAATAAAAATGATAATTAACAATAAAGAAAAAGATTCACGATAAAAGATATTTAAATAAATATAACTCCCATCATGCACCGAAAAAGACGATTTTTTTGTTGCTTTTTTGTTGTTTTTCCAATATTTTCTTTTTTCCTCTTCAACGGCTAAACGATGCATATGTCTGGGAATAGCACATGTTGCAACTAAATAATCATTATACGTATATACACTTTAAAATATACAATATTTTCTCTTAACTGTATACTAAAGCCTTTCATTGTTTTTCTTATTTTTTATTTTTTTATTTTTTTTTTGTCACCATAGTAGCACGTTTAAATTCATGCAGTTTGGTAACCAGTGAAAGTAGCTCGTCGGAGCAGTTACCATGAAAGTACTTGTAGAATAAACAGAGGGAAGCCACAGCCCGTCTGTGAGATTGCGAATGCAGACAGGATGTCAGATCAGGACCAACCACGCTGCATATCCATCTCTGGATTTTGTCGAATAGCAGTATTCCATGCAAGGACGTATGGTTGATTTGTTGATTTGAAGGCGAGAAAAACCTTCTGGCACGACACAGAGAACCAACTTTCCTTGCGGTAGATGAAGCTATAGATTTAATGTAGTTGTTCCACTTCAGGTCAGTGGACAGCGTGTGACCAAGCAAGCGCAGAGAAACGCTCTCGTGAAGTTGGGCATCAGCCATCCTGATGGAAGGAAGGATAGTTCTCTATGGTGTGTAACTGAGAGCAGTTTCATTTTAGAGGCATTAAAGTTTACAAGCCATTTTCTACCCCAGTCAAACACAGATTGGTGCTCCTTCTCGAGGCCTACGGCCAGGTTAATTTTGTCAACGAAGCCGGATCTACTGTTATGGCAGAAGTAAATAGTAGTGTCGTCAGCGTAGATGTCAACTTATGAAATGATGACATCAAGAAGATCGTTGATAAAGATCAGAAACAGTGTAGGACCCAGGATAGAGCCTTGAGGAACACCAGCGTTAATGTAACAGGAAGAATCCGTTTAGGATGACCTTTATTTCGCAGTTTGACAGGAATTATCTTATTAAATCAAATAATCGTCCTGTAATGCTGTATCCCTGAAACTTACGAAGAAGGCCAGCCTGCTAGACCCTATCAAACACTTTAGAGATATCTAAAGCTATTGCTCGAGCTTTTCCGTTATTGCCAAATGCTTAGTATATAAATTCAGTTATGGTCGTGAGCACGTCAGCGGTGGACCGGGCAAAGCGGAAACCATATTGCCTGTCTTGGAGCAGATCATAGGATGTAAGGTGCTTAATCACTTCGGCGTTGGTTAAAGCCTCGAAGGCTTTTCTGAAGAGTGTTAGGAGACATATAACGGTAGTTAGATGGGTCAGAAAGGTCTCCAGAGTTCTTAAAGACAGCTACAACAGATGAGGAATTCCAAGAGGCTGGAAAGCAAGAGTCAGTGAGGCTATAGTTATATATTTAGGAGATGACTGGTTCCAGTTCAGGAGCACATATTTTCAAGACAACGGCTGGTATCCCGTCCCCGCCACTATGAGAGTCTAATTTGGAGACGATGGGGTTGTGTTTATGTCACTCAACAGAGCCTCAGTTCTAGGGGGAAAATCTGGTGCGAGTACTCCGGATGAGTCGAGCGTTAAATTCGATGAGAATTTTCGAGCAAAGCATTCAACCTTATCAGCTAAAGAAGTCAGTACCTCAAATTGATTGAATAGAGGAGCTATGGAGGATTTGCTGTTGTTCAGTACGATCTTGCAAAGCCGCCAATAAGAACCAAATACGTTGTTTCAATTTTCCAGCAAATAGTAGCTTTACTTCATTGAGGACACCCTTGCACTCATTACGGGCGGAGACAAAGAGACGGTACAGATGGATGAAGGGATTCCTATGAGCAATAGCAGCTGAGCAAGTGGCTGTGAACCAAGGAGGTGAGGGCGATTTAACTTTGTATTTTCTTGCAGGGGTGAAAACCTCAATTTCAGCTTTTACCCAGGAGGAGATCTCAGACACACATTTTTGAACTTGGAGATTAAAAACCACATTCCAGGGGACACCGCGAAGGAAATCACAGAACGAGTCCCAGTCTGCGCGTTAATAACAGAGAGATATTCTGTTAGTAGTAGATTCTTTGCTGATTCTGTTGTATCCGGTATATGATTTGTTTGTAATTTATATATTTCCGTTGTGGGCTTGATGATGACTTTTTAACCTTCAAACAAAATTACATATATAAAAGAAGAAGTACATTGAGACAAGGACAACGTATTACAGAATAACCCACAACAAACTCATTGGTATATAGTTCTCTAATTCAAATATTTTCCTTTTCACATTGACTGATTTTTAGTAAGAGAGAAGTATTTTAACTGTCTGGTTTGATTATGGTTTCAGTGCTCCCACTTCGCTACCGAATATGACACAAAGTCGAGGATTAAAGTGGATTTAAAGGCAATAGCGTGAAAAAGTTGCTCGTCTCCTCGGCAATTTACAAGGATCCCTTCTGGATTAAAAACAGCCCCAGGAATATTCCAGCAGATCATGGGCACAATGTTAACAAGAGTAGATGGTGCAGCTGCGTACATAGATGATATAGTTGTCGGTCGATCAAGTAATGAATTAACTGAACGGGTCAGTAATGTCAAGCCTGGTTTCCATCTTCGACCGGAAAAGTGCCAGTTTTACTTACCTTCAATAAAATACCTGGGCTTTATATTTGACATAGATGGTCGTCATCCAGATCATGCAAATGTTTCAGCTATTCAACGAATGCCACCCCAAACAGATGTCAGCTCATTTCTCGGGTTGGTGGGTCACTATGGTGATTTCCTACCTTCACTTCACCAAATTAAGTCACCACTCAACAAACTGTTGGTGTAAAACAACTAATGGTCTTGGACCAGAGACTGCCAACAATGTTTTGACAAAATCAAATCATTCTTAAACTCGGACCTACTACTCACACTTTTCGACCCAACACCAGATTGTGCTGGCGGCTGATGCTTCAAGTCATGGTGTGGGAGCAGTGATCTCCCACATATTCGCAGACAGAACTGAGAAATCTATTATGCATAGAACTAGGTCCCTGACAACTGCTGAACGTAACTAGAGCAAAGTGGAAAAGGAAGATCTTGCACTAATTTTTGCAGTGAAGTAATTCCATATGATGCTATTTGGACGTTATTTCATGCTTCTGACGGACCACAAGCCATTGTTCGCAGATCGTGTCGTTGTTCCCACTACGTTCAGAGACTCAGTTCTGAAACAACTACATTCAGGACACCCGTATTAACTGTGTGAAAGTCATAGCCCGCAGTGTGGTCTACCGGCCTAACATAAACACAGACATAGATCATGCCGTTAAAAGTTGCATCCAATGCATAGAAGCACAGAAAATCCACCTCGGATTGTTGACTCACACTGGACATACCCAGAGAAAACATGGTCTCGAATGCATAATGATTTTGCTGATCCTATCAATGGCCTTAGTTTCCTGGTAGTTGTAGATGCCCATTCCAAATGGTCAGAAATCTTTCCAATGTAACAGATACTCGTTCAACAATGGCAATCCTCAGACAGCTATTTAGCCAACACGGCCTGTCTGAGACTCTGGTCTCAGATAATGGGTTACAATTTACATCGGAGTTGTTCCGTCACTTCTGCATCTTATGCTGTATCACATACATCCGAGCACCAACTTTCACCCACAATCCAAAGGTTAAGCTGAACATTTTATGGATACATTCAAACGTGCTCTACTTAAAGCAAAGGAGAAGGAACGACGACAGAGAAGACACTGCACGCTTTCCTCCTTTCTGGTCGATCAACAAATGGAGCGGTGAAGAATGGTCTCTCACCAGCAGAAGCACTCATGGATCGAAAGCTCCATACTACACTGGATCCCTTACGGCTCCAACAACGGTACCACACAAACTAAAAGGAAGGAAATACATTTCCAGTTGGCACACCAGTTTTTGCCAGGAATAACAGGTCTGGTCAGCAGAACTGGACGCTTGCCACCATTCATAAAAGAAAAAAGACAACCCATCTATGATGTACAAGTTGGAAATCAACTCTGGGCAGGCCACAAAAATCAAATACGTCCCAGATACACCAAAAATGACAGCCAACAAATTGACAGTCCAACTATTCCATTTGATTTACTGATGGACACTTTTGAAATGCTATCTCTTCCCCCACCTCATTCAGGAAAATCGAAACGAGGATGAGCGACCTCACAGTTGGCACTAACGAAAATACTTAAGAAAAGTTATCCCACTTTGACTAGAAGGATGAAAAATAAGGCTTTTTTGGTCACATCCTTTGTTGAAAGAACAGGGCATTCTGGGTACAGGCAGTTCGGCTATGACACCAAAGTGATCTAGACAGAGCTTCAAGACCCACGTCTTATCATTACGCATCCAGCGGCTCCACTCACCATTGGAATTAAATTTCAGTTCATAAAGTTTTGTTAATAGTTTATCCTCTCGTTTCATCCTTTTATCTTTTTTCACATAACCACATTTCACCACCCGGGAACTTAACAGTTTTGAGGAAACCTCTGTGCTTACCATCTTCCACTGTCCGCGTGTGGGCCCGTTCTGGAACCATGTCGGCGAATTGAGGGTTTGTATCGATACCGAACTTCTCGCGTCCATCGATCTCGCTTACGTGTAAGATAATGTGTTGCCCACGTGGTCTGGAGTGAAAGAAATGATGTTTCTTACGCTACTAGTAGTTGTAAGAATGGTAGTGTGGGTGACGCAAATGGAGGTAATCTTACGAGAACATTATTCTTATCAGAATCTGGTTGAATTCTTTGGGCATCAGCTCAAGATGAAGATCAGAACTGATAGACAGATCTTGATCCAGGCAGATTTCAGCAAAAGGTAGGTAAATGTTGCGAGATGGATTCGCGTGAATCGGGCCAATCTTTATTTCCTTTTTTAGTCCTCTCAAGTCACAACGGACACTATCCCTAATTAAGATAAACTCTTTTTATTCACCTAGTTAATGTGAGTGATTGTCGTTTCCTGCCTACTCCCGGCACTCACTTTTATTATGATCCTTGTCAAGATACCCAATTTGTTTTGGCCCCATTTCTTATCTTGACTGGATCAGCCTTTGATATTTTCCCACTGCATAATTTATTTTGCCCCTTTATCTTTAGCGAGCGAGCTTGTTGAGTCTACTTATCGATAAAATACAGCGAACGCTCTTATTTATCTGTAGGATGGACGGGTCTTATTAATAATTTTGTTTTAGTTTGAATGTTCTGTTTAATTTTTTATTGGGTTCATCCCCTCCCCTCCCCCGCATTGAGTGGAGAAAGATTGGTTCTTGTGGTGGGAGTTGAAATCGTTAGAGTGAATAGGTCATGAATCCGATTAGATAGGTGTAGGATAGAGAGTGAGACCAGCTTTTCCACTTACCTTCTGCCTTGTGCCACAAAAATGTAATAAAATATATTTTAATTATAAATATTAATATTTGGAGTTTTTTTTTAAAAAAAACATTGTATCCTATATTCATGCGAAGTAAAATTATATCTTGTTGCATTTGTTTTATTAAAAAAAGGTTAATTCTGGGTCTGATGTTGAACACTTGGTTCCTGTCAATGTGCATCAGTAACACAGCTACCACCGCCATGATGATGCCGATTGCAGAGGCTATTCTTCAGCAACTGAGAAAGACAAAAGAGCAAAAAATGAGTGAGTCGATTGTTGCATTTTGCCCACCTCACAAAATGCATTATTTTTTATACACAAAATTACGTGGAACAAAGAATGTATGATAACCCTTTCGACTCTCTGTTTGGTATAAGGCCATAACAGTGTCACACTAGGAAATATAGTTTCAAATACATGAACCGTTTATTACTGAAAATTGCGCAGAAATTATGAAAGAATTTCATCCCACCGCCGTGATGTTGCTTCCCTCTATAAATATTCTCATAGCAATTGTTCTAATTTGTTCTCCGCCTTGGTACCTCGACCGCATTAATTTAAGCATACCATTAGATTGGCTATCATGTCTAATCGTTTTCATGTTGAAATAAGTAGATGTAATCGTCAGAACAATTGCCATGAAAATACTTGTAGAAAAGACAGGGGAAAACTACATCACGGCTGTAGGAAAGTGACTGAAGTCGACCTTTTATTGTCCTTACTCCTCAATGATTTCTTCTCATTTTCTTTCACTCTCAATAAACCCTGGCGCCTTAGTGTATTGCTTGGGACGAAATGATTAAAAAGATGTTCGCTGAGAAAAATAATTCTATTTGACAACATATATATGAGGGAATACATTTGAACTTTCAGTGAAACCAAAAGGTTTACAGTTTAATTTTTAGAAATACTCATAATTGCATGTAACAATAATACATGAAAATAAAGTATTAGGTTAGTGCAAAAATAATGACATAATAATGTCGTTTTTGACGTATTTATTTAACGTCAAAAAACGACATTACTACTTCATTATTTTTGCACCAACCTAATACTTAACTTTTGAGTTTTAAATAAACTAGCTTGGACGATTTTTTAAAAGATTGTTTACATATCTTTTATTAAATATTTTGGAAATTTTCTACGATCCTCTAATTTAGACTGTGAGGATATGGGTACAAAGTTTACATTGAACTTCACACCAATGCATTTAACACCTATTATATAGAAAAAAAAGATCTAATAAGAACACCTACCGATTAAACTAATGACTACCCACAAAAAAACATTGGTTAACAATAATCTTCCCACCTACATTACTGATAAACAAATAAAATTATTCGCACAGAAATGAAATACCAACACTAAAAGTATAGTACAACAAAGCATTAACCTTTACTGCGACCAGATGCACAAAAATTATAAATAAGAAGAATTCGCCATGCGATGTATCATTAAACAATATATTTCGCCCTTTGACCCCAGCAAACGTTTAAAACATACAATATACGATAGAAATTAAAAACAGAAACCTCCCAATTGCAAATAACAACATGTCTATCAAATCTAAAGTAAAAACGAGTAATGTTGTAAATCAGTTCAGCTTCCCAGTACAAGATTGCGTCTCTTGTCATAAACTGATTATCTAGTTTTATATACGACAACTTCAAGAGGATAACAAACAGCTTCAGTGTTCTCAGTGCTATATAAAATCACGGAGACACCGTACAAAACTGCCTGCCTTCATTAAAAAATTAATGTTGATATAAACCATTATTCTGAATAAATATAAAATATTTCCATAATTTGTTACTGTGGTTAAATGATTATTTATTTATTCATTCTTAGTGTTTTGTAATTTTAACTTGTGACAAAATGTATGGTAATTGAGCTTGGAAAATTTAGTGAAATTTTCCGAGTGCTGATTTATTTATTCATTGTTAAATTACGATGAGTTCTAACGTTATATTGATAATATTTAAATATTGTTTTTAATGTATTTTTCCTGAAAAAATACATTACTGGAGGAATGTTAAGCTAGTTCCTCTAGAAAGGTTCAATAGAGGCTTTATCGCAATTAAATATAAATTTAAACGATATATTTATTGAGAATCATCTTGGATCACATTTCATTTAAATATCTGAGCGACTAACGCAAGATATTTCAAATACTCACATTTTTACCATAAATGTATGTAACCCAGTTTTTGTTTTATTTTTTTGTTTTGTTTTTTGTTGTTCTTGTTTTTTTTTGTTTTTGTTTATTTTTTTGTTTGTTCTTTGCCGTAATACACAAACAACCTCTGTTTATGTGAGAACGCCGAAAAGTTGATGTTTATGGCCCCAGGTGGTTAGTGTTCGTAATACAAATGTTAACACAAAACGATTGGGTTTTTTTCGGTGACAAGAGAAAGCCATATAAAAAAATTCATGAACTGGTTTTTAGCAAGGAATATTTTTAGCTAGGTGTTTACACTTAATCGGAAGTGATAAAAACTCGGTTTAGCTAACTTTAGGAACATAAAATAAGTCTATTTACACCCAGATCAGTCATAATCGTATCCCATCGCTTATTAACTTTTCAAGAAATTCCAACCTTCATGCTTTTATTTTTATGGAAACTTTCGGGAAAAATTTCCATTCTAAAAAAAAATGATCATTTAGAATTCCAAAAAGGATTCGATACTTTAGTTAAATTCATTCCTGTCTAAAAGTCACTCGATTGACAGGCTTGAGAGTGAATAAAAGGAAAACACGTTGGTATACGAGGCGAAAAAGACGTGTACTTGATGCCCCCAAAACAAGGATATCTTACCTAATCACTTCCCTTTTTACTCTAAATTGAGTACAGTTAAAAACAAGAAAAATAAACATGCTTTACAAAGTCTGTATTTATTTGTGGTAAACATTTTTCTATAGAAGAAAATAGCTTTAACTCTGTGACGGGTACACACCTGGCCCAGGGTCGAATCCTTTGGTTACGGCGCCAACTGTGACGTCGCTCCTCCTGGTCGCTCCTCCTGGTTCCAAGCGTGCCGCTCCAACCTCTTGGTTAGATGATCACCAGCCTCGCCTTTCCCAACCCGCTTCCAATACCTGGTTGCTAAAGCAACTGTACTGATCTCCGGTCTGTCTACCCACGCTGTGTTTAGATCTTAGACAGACGGGACCAGCAGGGATTGGGCCGTATGCAAGTTGAGTCCGACGGGGGTGGCAAAACACAAGTAAAAGAAAAAAAAACTCACGAGACAAAAAATTACTGATAAAAAAAAGGGTGACAACCTTTTATATCTAATGTCCGTTACATAAAGAAAAATTGTTCTCATTCCCGACCCGCTCTGTGGACTATGGCACCAAGCTTCTATCATACAACTTAACGATTTCGAATTGTCTACTCTCTAGAATTGTGTATGTCGGAGTGTGGTTTAGTTCGACACTGGGGCTAATTTCTATCAATCATTCGCAGTTGATTCTTCTCTTCGACTTGAGTTGTATTTCTTCACTTCGATCTGGTTGGGTCGAATTCTGTTCTCGGCTGGGCTTGATTTTAACTTCTTCTTCTTCTTCCGTCCAGTAACTCTTTGGCCTTGTCTTCGACTTGGCTGCAACTTCTCCGCGGCTTTCGAGTAATCTTCTTCTTCGTCGACTTAGATAGAACTTCTCTTGTCTTTGACTTGGGCCGGAAGGATTTCTTGTTTTCGACTTGGGCTGGAAGGATTTCTTGTTTTCAACTTGGGCTGGAAGGATTTCTTGCCGCAACTCAGCCGCAACTCTCTGTCGTCCGAGGTGATCTCTTCTCGCTGCCGTCCGGGGCTGAACTCATTTTTTTGTCGATTGGGGTCCTGCTTTTATTGACGCCGCAGCAAACCGGGGTGGGTCTGTCGGCGTCAGGGCTCTCTCGATAATCCCAAAAGTCGCATTAGTTCTGATTTCCCATTATCGCTATTATTTTCACCCCTACTTCCTCACAGTGCCTCTGGGGGGAAGACGCATACCCATCTCTCCCGGTCTCTCGTATGTCAGGTGACCGTTTTCGACCAATGGTTCTTGATCGAGCATTCTCCCTCCTCTTTCCGCATATCACGTGACCGCTTTCGGCTAATGAGACTGTGGTGGGACGCCTCCCGTCTCCAATCGGGCGTGGCTTACATCGTTCTTGTTCTAAAAAAAACAAAATCTAATTTGGCCTTTTTCACACGTACGAAAAATGATAATCTTGGCTTTTTCTCACCTGGGTTCTGTCAAAACAGCCTGCCGCTAATTAGATGTGACTTCAGGAAGGAATATTGGCGCTATCTGTGAGCCGAGACAATCGTTTTCTTTCCTTCTTTGTTTTTGGTCAGACCTGATAGTCAAAAATCTTAATTATCTGAATTGAAAATGTCTCCACTTCATCATCGTGGGGTTCCAATTTTTAACAGGTCAGAATCTGTATACAGTTCCACCGGTCACCCCCTCAACACAAAAAAAAACACCTTTCCTCCGATTAAAATTTCGTTTCCATTGTTCTAAAAAATCTTTATTGTTTCAGCCAACCTTAACAACTTCCATCCTACGCGGACATGGAATTAGTTCAAGTGCTTGACCTGATAATTTTGACACTTGTTAGGTGCTGGTCGGACGTGTGTGTTTTCGCTTACGACCTGGTTTCGTATTATGTTTCTGTCTTTCCTCTTCTTTTTGTTTTATTTTATCATCTCCAAACTCTATTTCTTCAACCAAATATAACAATTTCTATTTCCCTGGATTTCGGTCAGGTAATTTGACCTGATATATTTTGACACCTGTCTTGTCTTAGTTTTACTTATGACCGGGTTTTGTATTATCTATTCCTCTTTCTCTTTCTTTTTATTATTTTTTTCTTCTTCTTCTCTTTGGATCGCCTAAATACAGTTAGAGAATTATTCTCAAAACTCAATTATTCTTCGTTTCTAAATAACTAACAACTGGTTAATAAACCGAATAAAAATTAAATCATATTTCTATGAATATCTCTTTTTAGTCTTTCTAAAAATGCAGGGTGCCACACTCTCATTAAATAATTTGTTGATTGTTTACATACCATTTCTTCATTCAAATCCAATCCTCCTTTTTTTTTCAAGAAGCGAGAGTACATTGTAAATCGAAACCATTGCTAAAGTTTTAAAAATTTTAAAAAGAAGTATGCTAAAATAGACTCCAATGTTCAACAGGAAATTAAGTGGCAAGAGCTTCAGCTGTCTTTGGGTTATGTCATAACAGAGAGACAAAGTAAAAAGAAAACATTTGTTGAATTATATTCTAGAAAATTGTGGTGGGTGTTTTCTATGATAAAAAATATTACGTGTCTTTTATAGAAAATGGAAGACAAGTTCCATTTAAGCTGTGTCATGTCATTTCAGAATTTTTCTTACATACACTGCCCATAATAATTTCCACGTTCATCTGCAGAACCACATCTTTTATTTTCTGCCTTTCTGTCATCTGTGTGGAAACTGCCTTCCGTTCACTGTCATGTAGGAAATGAGATATGACATAGCAGTTCAACAGTCTTTGTTTCGAAAGATGATTTCTGATCTTTTAATAGCTAATTTAATTTTTGAAAGTCTACTCTGGCTATGCCTATGCATCTTTGTATTTCTGTCTAACAATCTGTCATCTGTTACTATATTACCCAGAGAGTTAAATTTCCGCAACTACTCGATTTTGACGTCTCATCTGCTCACATATTCCTTTGCCCCTTTTGATGACAAACGTCCATTCTCTCTTCTTACATTTAATGGATTGTACTCCTTGCTTTCTTTGACGATCTTGTGATTTCCTTATGAATCTGTCATTAGCCGTGAAGTCTGGTCAGTGTATGATAAGGTTACGCCTATCAATAAATCTGGGTAAACCATCTAGTTCATTTAGAATCATCTCGCCGCACAGGTTGAATTAATCGGATGAGAATATTCAGTAACCTCGTTCCCAGTTCAGGTGTAATTTATTTTACGTTCCCAGTACAAATTACAGATTATGTGATTGGATTCTGCGTACGCGAATTTTTCCTAACGTTTCAAAAAGTTATTCGAATGCCTTTCTGCAGTATGTAAAACATGTGTATGAGAATTTCTGTATTTTTATTGCTCGCTTTGATAACATTCCCGATCCTAAACGTCACATTTCTTGTTACATTATCTTAAATAAAACCACATTGGTCTTACCCTATATCCGATTTAATTCAGCGACGAGCTATGTTCATCGAGACTCTCATGATTAATTTAGTTATGTTTCTCTTCAAACTGATTGCCCGGCGGTGGTCGCATCTATTTTCACTTGTTTTCTGTAGCTGTGCTACTAAAGTTTACTGGAATTTCACCGAGGTTGTATATTTCATTGGTTACTTTGGTAATTGCATCAATCACAAAATCGTCTACAATCATCTTTATTACAATCTCATATGTTCCTGCTACTTTGTTTCTTTTCATCTTGACCATCTAATTTTGGATTTTGATACTATTTTTTATGAATTTTAGATTTATCTCCCTTGTTGTCATGGAAGAGTTCTGATGAATTCTTATTTATCTGTGTTACCTTTTTTCCTATTATTATTATTATTACTATTATTGTTCTTCTTTTTAGATTTAATTAACTCTGCCGAAGACTACGTTTTCTGTTCAGTTAATTATTTTATACATGTTTACTGCATCTGTATACTGCATTTTATTCATCTCTGCACATTTCTAGTTGAACCATTGATATTTCGTTTGCTTGCTTATACATATTTATTCCACCTCTTTATTCTTTTCGTCCGTTATGTTTGTTTCTCCTTTAGATTTAAGGCATACTTCTGAAAAGCTTGTTTTCTACCTGTTATTTCATTTATCTGTTTATATACACTTGCTACACCGATGTTCTGCAGTTTTTCAATCTCTACACAGTTTCTCTATCCTTCGCTTGCTTGTTACACTTATTTCTGATGTTTTTATTTAACATCATTTATTCTGTGCCATTTCTGTTCGTTATTTACTCTCTTTCATTAGCTTAAGATTTTACCCTGTCATTCGTTTTTTTCCTTTCTTTCCTTAATATGACTTCTTTTGCTGTTGTCACTCGGGCTTCTCTTAAAGAGTCCCACTTTGATACCCTTGTATTATGCAATTGATTTGTACATTTAAGCACCGCTTTTTTCTCTCTTACATTTTATAACTTATTCACCATAACAACCAACAGTCGTGATAAGTTCAATTTACTTGTTTAGGCGAGGGGAATTTCATCGAAATAATACCGGCTCGAACTCCAGAACCGCCAGCATACCACACTTACATTTTTTCTTTTTAATCGGTATCACCCCAAACAAGGCAATACAGTCACTAGCATGCAAGGGGTTACAAAGTATGGATGAATTAGGAACAGAAACATTAGTAATGAGGAGAAAGAGAAAAGAGCAATCAGGAGGACAGTAGATAGCGTTTGACATTGCTTTTAAATTTTTGCAGATTAAAGTTGGTTGGAAAGCAAGGAGCCGGGAGAGAGTTCCACAAGCGATAAGTGCGAAATAAGAGAATGTTAGCATAGAAGTTACGGTTACATCTAGCTAGCTCGACTGTAAATTGATGAGATATCACCGCCAGTCTAGTATTTCATTTAAATTCATACAGTCTAGGTACCATAGTGTAGAGTTCATCCGAACAATTATCATGAACTTCAGGAACGCCAGCATGCCACACTTATCTACCCCTACTATTATTAAACTATCAATATTACAATAGTAAAATTTATAGTATATTTTTTTATATAATTAAGCAACTAATTATTCTATGACTGATAGCTAGATATGACCTGGACAATTACGAATAGATATACGAAGAGACTGGATTATGAATGAGATATGAATGAACTTCGATGAGTTTGTTTAATATAAAAATGTACTTATATAATCACAGATTTTATTTTATGCTCTTATTATAAATGTTTGAATTGATCGCTATGATTGTTTTCGCAAATATGAACTGAAAGAAATTACATTTATCGTTTTTCTTCTTTTTCTGTCACTTAACATTGAGTGAAACTGCTCCAAAACTTGTGAGAAGAATTGGAATATTTCAGTAATTCTTATATATTCTATTTTTAACCATGATGCTACTATTAAAAGCATCGATTGATAACATTAAAAATCATTAAGATTGGAAGTTCTCTAGTGCATCGCCAAGAGTTTTGATCCCTGACTCTAAATTGTGCATGCGTCTCTCTCATGTAACTGATACATCTGAGAGATCTTACACGAGTCTTCTGTCAAAATCTAATAAAATGTTTATTTAAAATAATTATCCTGAAAGAGAAACATTGTGTCTGTTTTGATATTTATTATCTAAGCGAGGAGGAACTGCTTGTTTTGAAAAATCAGCATTCAAAATCCAAGTTCTTTTGGACTTGAATATTGATCACTAATTTTAATGAAACATTAAAAATCGACTTCTATCTTATTTGACAGAAACGCTACACGATGGAAAGATAATTTCGGTATCATGTACGTAACAAAATATGAGGCACCTTGCAGCAATAAAAATTCATTCATGAGCTACCATAGAAATACCCGGCCAAATCGACAAAAGATATTTTGAACTGAAACCAATTCAAGAACATCAGGTGTACAGATACACATGCACACGTCGCGCATTAACGAAAGTCTTGTATCACTTTTCTGTTTTCCAGATGGCTAAATGTCAATACGTGTACATGCTATTTCTAATAAATATAGTGTCATATATTTAATAGTTGCAGTAGGAAATGACAACACGGTCGTTGAAATGGACAATATAGAAGAGAAATCCGTGCAACGTAATAACCAAATTGCTGATCAACAAGATATAAGAAATCTACCATCATATAAAGAAAGCAAGTACGTTTTTTTATTTATTATGTTTCTGTTATGTAATTGTTTTCTTTTTAAATTTGTTTGTTTTTTTGTTTGTTTTTTTGTTTTGTTTGGGTTTTTTGTTTTTTGTGGGGGTCTAATCATGCAGTTTCGTAACTAGTGGGAAGATAACTCTTTCTCAGAGAAAACAAGACTTGTTTCAGATATATTTTAAACATCTATGCCATCCTTATGTTTAATTTCAGTCCTTCGTCTTACCACAAAGTCATTTTATTATTATATGTGCATCTTTTGTTTTCCTTGTTTCCTTTTTATAGTGTTAAAATTGGTAATTTAGATTTTCTAAATATATAGAAGAGATTAAGATATTATCTAAATTTATGGTGAGCTCATATATCACATTTTGATGAAATTAAAATTCAAAAGCCATTAGCATGCGCGAACAAATATATGCTTCTGTCCAAAGCCCCTACCCCCACTCTGTGTGTTTAAAATTAGTTATATGAAAATCAGCCATGCGATGAGACAAACTATTGGAGTGAGTAATCAACAATACATCTTCGATAGACAATAGACCAGCTGATTAAAAACTACAAAACATAACCACTTTGTTTATCAATTTTTGAATATGAAAAAGCATCTGACTCGATAGAACATTCGGCAGCATTTAATTCATTACCAGAGCAAGGTATTAGCGAAAATTATATTAAAACGATTGATAATATATACGATAACAATGCCTGTTTTAAACATGCTTTAAGGCAGAATTTACAACCCTGGATCTAAAATTATGCACTGATTATGCCACATCATATCAACCACTACTGAAAATATTTTGAATTATTCCTGAACTTGGTCTGGGATTGATGGTGAAAATGCTGTGAGCCGATCTACTTCGCAAAATCTGACCAAATATCAAATATGTTTTGGGAACGGTTTCTAAGTTGGGTCGCGAAGTGTTTACTGCCGCTTTTTATATACATATATGAAGTGTGTCTGCATGTAAATGAGAAAAATTAATGTCAGTACATATGTAAAAATATTATTACCTGTAAATGTGCTCTAGCCCTTTTTCTTTTGAAACTGTGTCATTTTCTACAGAACAATAGTAACCGGTGTTGACCTTTCACCCCTAATCTTTCAAACGCGTACAAGATACACCTTTACGCAAGAAGATTTTAGAGTGATTAATATTCAAATTATCTGATGTCAGAACCCGCATGAATTGATTTTTGTTGACCAAATAGATTATAAAAGAATTATTACACTGTTGATTTTCTGTACTGATCCTCACTCGTTGTACACTCGGATTGTATTGCTAGTGCACTTGATGTTTTCCACTTGCCCGGCATGTAGATATCTCGCCATCAGTGGGTGAGGCAGTAATTGGTACATGACAGCGCTCCTCTCTCTTCGGGGAGATTTTGAATTTAGATTTATCCTTCTCTTAGATTAGTTGCACAATCAATGCTAAAAGAGCCAATCTACCCCGTACCATAAAGGAAAAGAGATGGATTCATCCTTTTTCCCAAAGGTATCAATGCGAAGTGAACGCAAACAGCTTGAATCAGAATTCTATTTCTCACATTGATAATCGTTACAACAGTTACACCTCCAGTTGTGGTAAATGATTAATCTCTGTGAAAAGTCGGCTCCCTATTGATTACGAATCTAATCATCTTTAGATAATTTTGTTGTTGCTTTGTTTCTGCAAATAATTATCTGACTTGATCGCATGGTGTGCATAACTAGCTGCTGATTTTAGGCGTTAACAAACCACTGACATTTTTTTAATTCTTAATAATATCACACAGTGCTTAAAAACTAAAACCACCAAAATACATTAATTTCGGTACACATGGAAAAAAATAGATACAAATATACTACCGATTTTCCGGTACATTTGGTTCCAGAACTGTACCGAATTATTCGTTGTGCCGTACCAACGGTGGTTACATGCAAACAATTAAAAATACACCTCTAACCCAGTTATTATACGTCAGCATAATCAGCTGTTAGAAATTTATATTACACTATTATTAAATACAACGACACCTCTCACCGCCTGGTGAATTGGTCTGGCATTCGAAGGAAATTCAAATGCCTGCTCGCAATTATATCCAGATTAAGAGATTATTTAATTGAATGATTTACAAGAAAATTGGTAGTGTGTTTGTTGTTTAAAGTGCAAAATATTTTCTTTGATTATTTTTTAAAAATTACCTTTTAACTTTTTTCTTTCTCTTTTTCTCAACTCATCATTCTCATTCATTAAGTCTTTTGTTTTCTTTCTATTTTCCTTTTACATATGCGGTTTTCTTCTGATATCACTCATTTCAACCTAGTAATATCTCTTCGCCCTTATTCACTACTAGCTTAAAAGCAGCACTAGCGGGCGGCATTTAACCTAGCTACTGCGGAAAGCTCTTTATTGGGCCTTCGGCTTGTTTAGGAGTTTGAGAGTTCCTACGTTTTTGCATATCCTCAGCATTGAAAGCTCTCCTGGCTGCCGTTTGATCTAGGTTCTCATTTGCACGGAACTTTCTTTGCCTTGCTGCAGTCTTGGCTATTTTGATTGCAATATGGTCATCTGTTGGCAGAGATTTATTTTTGCGAGGCATACTGCTGCGGTATGCGACAAGCAACAATAAACTACTGAAGAACTCAAAATTGATAGCTGCATTTAAGTATTGCATTAATATTTAAGCTTTAAAATTTCAACGATAATTCTTCTGCTGCCACTTAATGGCAATTTGATGTACGTAGGTCCTTACTTTCCGTACAAACAATTAATTTATTTCATAGATGATTTTCGCTGGATTTCGCAATTAATTTCGATTATTCCCAAATTTATTTCCAACTTATAAAAATTGTTATCGTACAAAAAACTCGTCACAAAAAAATTGCGGAAAACAATCACAGTAATTAGAACTTGTGAATTCAAAGTTTCTGTAACATGAGCTACTGAAATTTAAAGATTTGTGTTCCTTTTAATTGAAAAAGTGTGACACAGTGACACACTGACATTCTCATTATTATATAGAAGGATGCAAATACTAATTCAATTATAGTGAAGTTACCCACCTTTCATAGTGCATTATTTGTGACTGTGTAAATAACAACCATCCTAATTGCGACTTCATAGCTGTTTCTTTTCGTTGAAGTTTTCCATACCATAACAGAAGCTGACCACTCCTCCCCCCAAACCAGAATAAAAAACTTAATAAAGAATATTGATCTATTGTAGTAAGAGCCTGAAAGACAATCAAAATCAGATAATCTATGATAGGGAGTAAGCACTAAACATGCAGCAACGAGATCTCATGATTAGTTCAAAAGGGAACCACCGGAGCAAATAAATAAATCATATCGTAAATGAATGAAATCGAAGGCGCGCTTTTTGCAAGAAAACTGCGCGAAGCAGGACAAAGATTGCGCTAAGGAAAATGCCATCAAAACTAGACAGCTGCGAATGTACAAATGTGAGATCAAAAAATTAGCAAACATGATCTTTTAAACATTTCAAAAATTTTTTTCGTCCATAAATATATGAAGTATGCAAGAAAAAATGTAAGAAGCTCCTCGTTAACGTCGAGCAAAATGCCCGGTTGTGGTGCAGTGAAAAGCAACATCTGCTATACACTCGTTAACACTCAGCTTGGATGTAAACGGTAAGTCCGATCAAACTTCGTAACAATTGAGAGACCCACATCAACGGTTTGCTTATTTCCGTATGTATTTAGTATTTTTACGTTCAGATGGGTGATGTGCAGATAAAATTGAAATTAAAATCGAATATTTTAGTGCAAGCACGACATCTCGATATAAAATGGATTATTGGCAAACAATGCCAGACAGTAACGGAACGCTTACCAGTGTGGAATAATGGTTAGCGTGCTTGTCTTGTTAACTATTAATACTGATTGGTAAGTTCGATCCTCACTGGGTGCTCCATATTTGTAGACTTGTGCAAAACTAAGCTTAGTAAGTAACAATAGTCAATATATACAATCAAACAGTTCTTGATGTAGCTTTTTTTCTGATGAATCTGTTGAGTTAGCAATTGCTATATAGAAACATAGATATAATTTAAAATATCACATAAGTACTGTCTTCCTTTAAAAACACACACACACATATATAGTATTAAATTTAATAATAATAATAGGGAAGAGAGTAATGGAGCATTGCAGTTACTTGTTATCATTTAACTTCGGTTCAAAATTATCATTAGTTTAAAAACTCGGTGTGAGAATATATATGTAGTTATTAATGGCCAATCCTGCGGTACCCTAGCAGTCAACGTAGGCGTCCCACAGTGGGCACTCCTTGGACAAACCCTCTTTTAGATCTATATAAATGATCTAAGAATATACTCGGATCATTTTTAAACATCTACGCCGACGATAATATACGGGCACACCTCTAAAACTTTCGATGACCAGAGACTGGCGACTGATCTCTCCTCCGATCTTGTGCAAACTATCCGATGGGGTAAAAACTGGCTGGCTACATTCAATGCCTCGAAGACCAAGCTATTTACGTTCCATCATCGCTGATCGGACCCCGAGCTACCACCAATCAAGGTGAACGGAGTTCCCCTCGGGGAAGCACTGGGCTTTGAAAGACTGTTGGGCCTCAAATACACACCCGGCCTCAAAGAGAACTCTTACATACCATCCGTTGCTAAGAATGCAGGTAAAATGCTGAGCTCTCTGTGCCACTACAGTAAGCACCTGACTCCTTCTGCTTTCCTCTGCCTTTACAAGTGCCAGATCAGGCCAAAAAATAGAGTACTGTTGTCATATCTGGGCAGGAGCTGCCAAGACCTCACTCTCCAGCCTTGGTAGAGTTCAAAAGTGTCTCCGAGCCCATGTGGGTGACGAATTATTCAACCCCTCTCTCACAGGCAGGATGTGATAAGCTTCTCCCTGTTCTACCGCTATTTCCATGGAAAGTGCTCGAACAAACTACATTCCCTAGTCCCACCAAGGAAAACCTTCACGGCAATAACACGACATGTCACTTACATAGTGGAAAAACAATCCACATTCTCTCCATATTCCATCGGTGAGAAGTAAGTTCCACTCAAGCAGCTTCTTCCCGCGAACAACTGCCCTGTGGGATAGACTCCCAACAATATGTTATCCCGACCACTACAATCTTAACCTATTCAAGGACAGGGTTAATCGTTAGCTTCCTCACCTATAAAAACAAATGGCTTCATAATGTAACCCTCTACCTCGAGTGTAATGGGTGACTTTAACTGAAAAAAATTGTTCAGACAAAAATTGGCCATGCTGAGTAAATACCAACAACGTTTTGTATTATAGTTACCGATCTTATTTTCTGATGCCCTGTATAGATGTCCGTATTTTTTTTTTAAATCGGCACGTTTATGCAGACACAAAAAATTAAATATTATTTTTAAAATACTGTGGTTCGCTTAATGGTAGTAAACTTTCTATTTACGATTAGTAAATATAGATTTTATATAATAACAATATCACCTAGCCGTTACAAATTAATACAGAATTTTAAAAGATTTAAAAATTTATAAATTATTATAATTAAAATGTTAAAAAATAAAAACAGTTCTTAGAAAAAATCATTATTCATCGAAAAAAAATTTTCTTAAGACAATAGTGTCCATAATATATCTTATTCATATAAGCAATTAAATCTTTTCTAATTAAATAATGTTTTAGTTTCATTGCATGTTTTTTATTTTACGATTCAGAGCAGACTTTCTGTAACTGGGAGACCTGTTTGACAAAAAATAGTTTGATGACTTAAATTCTCCAAAAACTTATATAAATTTTAAGCGCTAAAAAAATGAATTTCTCAAAATTTAATAAAATAAGTGGTTGAGTGGGGGCGCAGATGTAAAAATATTCTTAGCATGTTATTCTAACAAAGAAATATTTCTAAAATAATTTTGTTCATTTCTGAATAAGTCCTGAAAGTTTAATTAAAATCCAACAATTATCTGTTTTTTTTTTTGCAAGAATTTCTAAATCAATGTTTTAAACATAAAAAGATGCTCAAATTTCCCATACTCATTTATGGTTCCACGTTGATGCAAAAAAATTTTCGAAAGATCTAAAAAGGATTCAAGAAATATAATTTAATAGTAAAAAAAAAATACAATTTAATAGTAGAAAAATATAATTTAATAGTAAAAAATGCTTTTGGATTTTCATCATCATAATAATATAAAAACAAAACAACTGTTTGAGGCGTATTTTCATGTATGCTAATTGTTTTGCTATGGAGATACCTATATATATATATATATATATATATATATATATATATATATATATATATATTACTCTTTAAATAATTTAATCTTTTTATATTTTACTTTGCTTTAAAATTTGTTCGATGTATTTAACAAGTTCTAAAGCAAAATAAAATATAAAATCATTAATCCATTTACTATTCCTCATTAATATTTCTCAGCAATTTTTATGTTTTTTCAGTGAAAGCAATATTTTCTCTATTTTTTTTTTTTTTTTGCCGCAAAACTGTTCATCTCTTCCACATTTCCAATTTCTCTATTTTTTATTCTCTTCCTATCAAACTATCTCTACCGTTTTCAATATTTCTTTACATTGAGGAATCGCGTTGTATTGTATTTAAATCCACTCTTTCGTCAATTAAATATGCACAAATCATTTTTAACTTTAATTTTTTTAATCGTCACTTCTTTTTACCTATCTCAAAATACAAGATCCTGACATTTTTCTGGATTCGAACTAGCAATATATGAAGCAGTATATACAAAAAGAAGGCTGTCAAGGAAGATCTACAGGATTTGTTAGCTAATAGTTTATCTTCTACACCTCATTTGAGTAAATTAACCAGCCCAAAAATAATGATTGTACAATGCTACTAATTGTGCGTTCAATCCTAACTTAATACTCATCAACATATAACAATATTTTTTGTATTTATTTATTCAGCTAAATGTTAATATTTTTCTTTCTTCCTTCGTTTGAACATTTGTACCAGATGTCTGGTGATCATTGCTGAAGAGTAAATCACAGTAAGTTTCCTCAAATCTCCAGTACATTTCTGAGTTTCTTCGCAGTTCCTAGAAAGACCGTGAAGTTGAAACACTTGCTCGGATTTCCAACTCATCCGATCTCGATACCAACGTTTTTGGCACAGTTCTAAATTGCTACTATTATGAACCCGATCCTAACTTCCGTATTCTAAATCATTTTTTGCTCCCGAGGAAGAACCTGATCGAAGTGGATGTTGTCCATTTTTTTTTTTCAATTCGTAATAGTAAGCAGTTTTCCATGACGTAAGCACAGTTTCAAAGTTGACATTTGTAAATAAAAACAATGTACAGATAATTCCTTAAGAAGTCAAGGTTCGATTTGACACTGCATTTATAAATATTTCTAAACTCAATATTTTTCGATTTTGACAAATGAGACTTGAAAAAAGATGAATTCTAATCCACAAAAATTGTTAAAAATTCTTCCTTTTTTAAATACTAAGGGAAAAGTCAATTTAAGTAGTGGCATTGTTTCTTACAACTCTGTTTAAATCATTGAAAATCTGAGAATAACAAATAACACTTTACCTTTGGAATGGCTTCATTGAAACCAATCAAACTAACCACAGCATCTCGAACGGAGTCTCAAATCTTTTGTTTCCAGTCCTTTGACATGTCACTGAACAAGAACTTACCAGATTCATTGTGATAATATTTTTTTTTATTTCTTTTGTCTGTTAAAAATGTCAGTAAACAAATTTTCTTCCCTTTTTTTTCAAGATAAGTGTGATATTACATTTTTGTGTTTTGATTCATATAAAGAAAAAATATCTAACAAAACAAAAATTAATTTAACTCTCAGATATTGGATATTTCAAGTTAGAAATGTCATGTTTGACGGTTTTTAATTATTTTTCACCTGTGCAAACGAAGTAAAAGAAATATGCCTTTCTTTTTATCTGTCATTATTTTAGGGGATACATTTGTAAGAGGTTTTTCTCTTTTTAAAAAATGCTAGGCCTGTTTTTGTATTTGCATTTTTTTTTTGTAAAAATTATGTTCACCATGTACAAGTCCCAAGAGCCACTTGATGGTTAGGCCCTCGACGATACACACGCCGCAAGGATCATAGCATTAGATATCTCGAAGGCGTTCGACAAGGTATGGCACAAAGAGCTGCTACACAAGCTCTCCAGCTATGGAATCACTGGAAGAGTTTTCTCTATTATAAAATCCTCCAGGTAGATCCCTAAAGGTAGTTATTAAAGAGCAGTCTTCCAATGTCCTGGCAGTCAACGCAAGCGAGCCCAGGGGTCACTTCTCGGACCAACTCTCTTTCTGATTTACATAAATGATCTACCGATCATTTGTAAAATGATATGCTGATGATACGACGATATACGGGCGCACCTGTAAAACTCTTGACGATCAGAGATTGGCAGCTGACCTCTCTTCCGATCTAACGGTAACTTCCCAGTAAGGAAAATTCCCCTCAGATCCTGAACTAAGACCAGCCATATCACTTACATAGTAGCAACCTACCCATATTCCCTCATATTCATATAAACTACCCCTTATTGTAACACTCTACCTTGATTGGTCCTCGGGCTTTGTATATGGTGAACCTTAGTGTTAAGGAAAAAAAAGAAAGATAACATTAAACCTGGACTTGAACCGGTTAAGATTGTAGTGATAGGAGAAGCATCCTCTTGGGTGTCGGTTCCACAAGATAGTGGTTTGTAGGAAGAGCAGTTGGAGAGGAACTTGCATCCCATCAATGGAATACGAAGAGAATGGGAGTCGTCCGCTACAATGTGCTTGGAATTTTTTTTTTTTTTTGCCGTGAGCGTTAGAACTGGTGGAAAACAAGGAATCCAGTTTCATGGAAATAGCGATAGAGTAGCGAGAGGCTTGCCACATTTGGTCTGTGAGAAAGGAGCTGAAGGGTGGAAATAATTCATCACCCACAAATCGGCGGAGACTGGAAAGTGAAGACTGGACAACTCTTATCCATATGTGACTACAGTACTCTATTTCCGGCCTGATCTGGCTCTTGTAAAAGTAGAGAGTAGCACGTGGAGTCAGTTACTTCTAACACTTTTGCCCCAGCCACTCAAATTCCGACGTCTTACTCTCTGAGTTGAGGTGTCTACTCGGTCCTAACCGAACTTAAGGGAATGGCCATAAGTCCCCTGAGTATCCGTAGATTATTCGACCGGTCCACTGGTTTAATACTGCTTCCTGTTCACGTTGTGTTTGGTTTGATCCAGAAAGCAGAAGTGATGTTCATCCATTCACGGTCGACTGAAGATGTAGACACGGCTAGAGAGTCTGCGCTAAGAAATTTAGAATGCAGCAAAAAAAAAAATTAATATCTGCAGAAAGCCGGACAAACAACTATTCAATGATTGAATTGTTAATGTCTTGTATATAGTAGAAAAGAAGAGTATAGAAAAGAAACGGGTTACAGAAGAGAAAATTAATTGACGTAAAAACGCATACACTGGATTCTGGACAGAGAGAGTGTGTGTTATGATTAACTTGTTGTTAAATCGTCTCAGAACGATATACGACTCTTGCGATGGAGGAATAAGATTTCTGTGCGCGGCTTAAAGTTTATAGTGGCGTTCCTCCTTAGCAGTAGTAGTAATATTCGTGGTAGCAGAAGCAGCGGTACTTATATCAACAACACATCATAGCGGACGCTTTGTTCCAATCTCTGATGTCACGTTCTCTCCTTCTTGATTCTCCAACTTGACTCTCCACTGTCTCTAGCCCAACTCTTGCCCGGGCTAATTTTCTTCTGTCTCTCTCTTCCGTCTGCCTCTTCCGTCTCTCTCTTCCGTCTGCCTCCTCCGTCTACCTCTTCCGTCTGCCTCTTCCGTCTCTCTCTTCCGTCTGCCTCTTTCATCTCTCTCTTCCGTCTGCCTCTTCTTCAGCATAACTACGCGTTTATATAGAAAAATTTGGCTGGTCACAACTGAACCCTGGCCCTACTACTTCGCACGCGATTATCACCGGGTTATGGCTATTTCAACCAAAATCATGTGAATTCTTACTCAACTCTATTCCAAGTTTTAATCAATAAAAATTATTTTGTCCATTTCCATTGTCTCCTGATGACCCAGATTCAATGGGTACAACTTATGCCCTAGATCAGGTTTCACCATCAGTAAACAAAAATTCTCTGAT
The DNA here is from genome assembly GCA_963932145.1 of Acanthosepion lycidas. Classification (NCBI taxonomy): domain Eukaryota; kingdom Metazoa; phylum Mollusca; class Cephalopoda; order Sepiida; family Sepiidae; genus Acanthosepion; species Acanthosepion lycidas. Next base: position 106,761,320 of record OZ010593.1, on the reverse strand, counting down.
CTAATTTCGCTTTTCAAATCCACTCCAATTTCACTAAAAAAGATATACGTGTGTGTGTGTTTCCCAGTCTCTCTCTCTCTCTCTCTCTCTCTGTCACATTTCCTCCCTTACCCATCTGTCATTTACTAGTAAATGACACACGAGTTTTCATATCAACAAAATATGAGGGAACCCAGTCCAACATGCTTCTTACTAGGGTCTACTTAAACATACGTCTCTTCCAACATGCAAAGGTAGAGTCCTTAGTTCTTCTTAGTGCTCATTATGCCCATTATGCCCATTTACATTTTCTTTGTCCTTACGACACATATGTACATGCAACTGCCGGTTAAACTTCACTGTTTTGGTGTTCTCGTGCAATAAAACCTTTTCACATAGTTCACCACTTCGAGTGTTCTTTCTTTTTTCTTTTGAAGTTCGCAACACTCCTTACCAATTATTTCAGTCTCATTACTAAAAATGTAAAAAAAAATGAATTTACTTCGTAAATCTGTCCCTCCGATTTTGTCTCGCCTTCACAACAGGCTTTGTCGAATCTTTTGTTGGCTTAGGTCCTTACACAATCGTGGACTCTTCTTCAATATCAGTTAGGGGTCCCAATGCAATCGAGTTGGACCTACCTTGATAAAGTGCACTAACTGGAATCCCTCCTTCACTCATGCACTCCCGTGCCAGTTTATTCTGTCCAAACCAGCAAGGCCACGACTATCATTAGTATAATTCCCACAACGGTCGGCCAGGTTATTATAGAAACCCAATTCTCTCTCTAACCCCAGCCCGAATTCGGCGTACCTATCTTATCAAACTCCGACTTCAACCGTCGAAAATCAATCTTACGATTGGCCTTAACAACCCCGGCATCATTTCTAGCGACATCATAGGAATCTCTCTTACAATGGGTTCCCACAATCCCGTCCATCCACTAGCATTCGTTCCTACCAACTCTAACAAAGCCTCATTCTCTTCAAACTTCTCTTCTGCTTGGTAGTAGCGGGTAAAGAGATAGCTGGACCATAAGCTCCCCAACCAATGGGTAGCTCTACGAAAAACGAAGGAGGAATAACTCTTATCGTAGTGGTGAGCTTCCCTTCACACACCTTAGATAATTCGATCTCTTCTTGTGTGGACACAAATTCCGTCGGAGACACTGGTTGCTTTAGGTAACATTACACTCGCCAACACCTCTACCTGACAATGATCTCTAATTCCCTTCTTATTTTTCTTAAATAAATCTAGTACACACAGATTGTGACTACCTGTCACTTAAATTGGACTTACAGACCCACAGATACCTAAGGCATCATTCTTGCATTTTCTGCTTCTCCCTTTGTTAATAACATAAACTCTGTCCTGGCTAGGTTTAGGGCAACAAATTCCGTCTCTACCTTATACCTAGCCACCGCTCCTATCTTCGGCCTTAATTTTGGATAGGGAAGGGGAAGATTCATCACCTGATAAATTTCAAAGGTACTATCTCTGTCCAGTAATGGAACCGGCACTAGCACTAGCAATTTGTCATCTTCCAACAAGATAGTACATCCCAAGGCGCTATAATACCTCCATAACTGCTGGGTGGGTTCTACAGGTAATCTAAGGTGATGGAGTAGTTTGGCTTGTATCTCCGGTAGTACTTCCCTTAATCGTTCTGGCGTTATTATACTCAGGTGTCCCAGCGACAGCATGTCTAATTGTGCTCCCACATGCTCTAACAACACCGTTAAAGAGCGACTTGTTTGACGTACCTTACTCATTACAGCTAATAATTGAAAATACCTTTGCAAAAACCCCTCTAATTTTTGTAATTCGATTGTTACAGACGTGGTTACATTTATCACTTCTTTTCTAAAAACCTGTAGGTGAGAAATCAACTAATTGATGCTCCCTCTATTCTTAGCAAATTCCAGCCTAGTAACATTGAGTATAGATACGCTCTCTCTAACCGACTGAGCCATTGTTTGTTGTCTCTCTCTTCTACCACCATTAATTTCCTCTTAATTACTCTCAGTTCGTCTTCGGAGACTTACCAAACAACACGCTTAATGTCTTTCACATTATAAGTAATACTGCCCTCTTTTGACTGGTCCGTAACAACTTTATTCCTTTCAAATAGTAACTCATATCCTTCCATTGTCTCTCAAGTATTAGGGATTCCTGAGCTATGGGGTATAATATACGGTGGTATTCCGGAGTCTGTAAATAGTCTCCGGCGATTTGTGTCCTGGCTGTATCTAATTTGTCAACTTCGGTCTTCAACTGACCCAGTAACTTCTCATACGGCTGCAGGTCTATCACCAAAGTTATCAACCACTTCGATCTAGTTATAATCACTTCGCTAGTCTTCTTAAATACAGTATTCTCACTGTGTTCCCAGATATTAGCTACCACAACTAGCATCGTCAGTACCACGAGCCTCCTCTCGTCCATGTCTGCAAAGAGATGGAGAGAATAATTCGTCTTACTCATTCTCTTATTGTTTTTAGCGGGTGGTTACATCTTAGAGCGATACCTCAAGCACCGATCCACACCACTACCAGCGCCGTGCATGCATGGGGCCGTCCACACAGTTCACCAGCACTAATGATAAATGCACAGTTAGTCCCAGGCGGTTACTTATTCACCACAGCCACTGTACTGGTTTCACTTAATCCTTGGGCTCGAGCTTAGGCTGCACCGCTCCCCGCAATCGCCGTTCTAGTGGTAATTCCTCATTAACACTAGGTGCTTTTTCAGCCCGCAATTTACTCTGCAATTGAACTAACGGAATTTCATTCTCTTCTTCCCATTCACTCAGTTCTTCTTCTTCCCTAAGGTTAGACTCAATCCCTGCTTCCTCAGAATATCCTGCTGGGGACCAACTCACCTCCCTCAGCCTTCGAAGGGTAGTTAGGCTAATTTCAATCTCCTCACTCCCTTCACTTTCACTCTCAGTCTCAGTCTCTAACCTTTCAGGTTCTACCAACGTAGTTTTCCTCAGCCTTTTCTGTTGAGTTTTTGTTTCTGCTCCTTGTCATTGTCCTATTTCAGCTAGCTTTATATCATTCGCATGCACTCTCTTTACCTGTCTGGTCAATTGGTCTCAAATCACAAAGGAAACCGGACCCGTCTGCTCCAGGATCCTATAGTATGGACTCCATCTCTGGTCCAATTTACCTTCTCTCAGGTGTATTTTATAATACACTGGATCACCTATCAGGAAGGAAACTTCTTTATTTTTATTTACCCTATTGTTTCGCCTTTTCTGGGCTCTTTGAATCCTCCTCCTCACCTGCGTAAAAATTTTGTGCTGTTGTTCTAAAATTATTTGGTGATGATCCTCTCCTAAATACTTCCTCCTCGGTCGTAACAGATTGTCTATAGGTAAGACTACATCCCTGCCATATATCAAGTAATAAAGGGAAGTTTTTCTCGTCTCATTCATCGAGAATCTCACAGCTGCTAACGCTTGGATTACGAATAAATCCCAACTTTCCTTATTATCCTCTGTTAGTTTAGCATCAGCGAGGGTCTTATGAAATCTTTCTACCTTAGCGTTACTTTGGGGTGATATGGAGAGGGTTAGGGTTAGGGTGCTTTATGTTTAATTCTCCCAACGTCTCTCTCATAATCTGATTCACATTCCCCGATCCATTATCGGTAACCAACTGTGTGGGGGCCCCATACCTAGGGAATATTTCGTTCAGTTTCTGACACCGTTCGTGCCTTCTTATCTGGTATAGCAAATGCCTCAGGCCAATTCGTCAGCCAGTCCACAAAACTCACTTTGTAAAGATTACCTCTATGTATTTCTCCATAGGGCCCAGAAATATCTATGCTTACTTTCTAAAATGGATAATTCGGAACATCCGTTTCTAATACTGGGGCAACCCTACTCCTTCGACTCTGTACTTGTCATGTTACACATTTTTTACATGGTTCACAACATCATTACAGTAGTAATTTCTCATTATTAATCCATACGTCTTATCAATTCCCAGGCATCCTAACCTCCTATGGTATTGGTCTAGAATTTCAGCTTTCAACTTCTCAGGTATCACTATTTTTAAACTTACTTCCTCATCTCTTCCTGAAAGGTAATACAACACTCCATCGTGCACCATATATTTGGAGGTACGCCCTGCCTCTACCCTTGACCTGAAAGTTGCTATCTCGCTATCCTCTTGGCTTTGCCTAATAATATCTTTCCAGTGGGGGTCAGAAACAATCTCCGTTTCACTCGTTTCCTGATCTTCCCAACCAAGTCTCTCCTTCAACGCCTGTGAATTGATCACATTAATTTGGAATGCTTTATCATCCACACCCGGCTCCAACTTGACAAATTTGGTCTCTAATTGCCTGGGAATCCTCGATAACAGGTCAGCACAGGTATTATCCTTCCCTGCCAAATATTCTATTCTGCCGTTATACCCACTGTTGTATCTCCTTATTCGTCCACTCCGCTTCTAACAGATATTTGAGGGGTTGGTGGTCTGTTTTAATGGTAAATACAGCACTACTCAAATAATAATCTAATTTCTGCACAGCACACAGAATGGCGAACGCCTCTTTTTCTATTACTGGTCACCTTTGCTGAGTCTCGGAGAGCCGATGAGACAGAAAGTAGATCGGCACTTCCTCAGGCACACTCGGTACTGGTCCATCCTTATCGGGACATGGTTGTGTAAGAACCGTCCCGATGCACTTAGCGTTGTAGAGCACATGGGCTTACTCAGATCAACAATATTACTGGCAAATCTAAGTGCAATGAGCGAACAAAAGAAACCAAAAAGTGACTTACCTGAGGTCCGCCGATCCGTGTTTCGTGTCTTTTTCTTCTTTCTTTTGCTTCCTTCTCTTTTCCTCCTTATGTCCCTTTTAGACCAATTTAGTCCGAAGACTAGAGTTCTTTCTGGTCATACTTGATCCCGACTGAAGAAAATAAATGCAACCTTCTCTCCTCTTTCAGACGACCGTGGTAATTCCCATGTGTCTATCTTGGTTAACACGGCACCAGCCTAATACTTTCGCCCCAGACCCTCAACCTCCGACGTCTTACTCTCTGGGTTGAGGTCTCTACTCGGTCCTAACCGAACTTAAGGGAATGGCCGTAGGTCCCCTGAGCATCCGCAGAATATTCGACCGGTCCACTGGTTTAATACTGCTTCCTGCCCACGTTGTGTTTGGTTTGATCCAGAAAGCAGAAGTAATGTTCATCCATTCACGGTCGACTGAAGATGTAGACACGGCTGGAGAGTCACCGCTAAGGAATTCAGAATGCAGCAAAAAAAATAATAATATCTGCAGAAAGCCGGACAGACAACTATTCAATGATTGAATTGTTAATGTCTTGTATATAGTAGAAAAGAAGAGTATAGAAAAGAAAAGTAATTGACGTAAAAACGGACACAGAGAGAGTGTGTTATGATTAACTTGTTAAATCGTCTCAGAACGATGTACGACTCTTGCGATGGAGGAATAAGATTTCTGTGCGCGGTTTAAAGTTTATAGTGGCGTTCCTCCTTAGCAGTAGTAACAGTGGTAGTAATATTCGTGGTAGCAGAAGCAGCGGTACTTATATCAGCAACACATCTTAGCGGACGCTTTGTTCCAATCTCTGACGTCTCGTTCTCTCCTTCTTGGTTCTCCAATTCGACTCTCCACTGTCTCTAGCCCAATTCTTGTCCGGGCTAATTCTCTTCTGTTTCTCTCTTCCGTCTGCCTCTTCCGCCGCTCTCTACCGTCTGCCTCTTCCGTCTCTCTCTTCCGTTGCCTCTTCTTCAGCATTCAGCGTTTATATAGAAAAATCCAGCTGGTTACAACTGAACCTTGGCCCTACTACTTAGCACGCGATTATCACCGGGTTATGGCTATTTCAACCAAAATCATGTGAATTCTAGAGGTCTTTCTTGCTTACTCAGCTCTATTCCAAGTTTTAATCAATAAAAATGATTTCGTCCATTTTCATTGTCTACTGATGACACAGATTCAATTGGTACAATTTCTGCCCTAGATCAGGTTTCACCATCAATAAACAAAAATTCTCTGATCTAATTTCGCTGTGCAAATCCACTCCAATTTCACTAAAAGAAAAGATATACGTGTGTGTGTTTCCCAGACTCTCTCTGTCACAACTTACTGGAGGGTACAGAGGACCGCTCATTTTTCAAGCATCTTTAGCGATGCGTCGTATCGTATGTACGAGTTCTACTTGAGGTCCAGGATGTGCGTATGTCCCAGTAGCCGCTCAAAGCACGAGACCGCCCTGGGATGAGACCTACAAGGAGCCTACACATAAAAAATATGGTTGTTATCTGGTTCTTGAAAGAGAGCTTCACATAGAACTCATATTTTCTGTCTTAACATTCTTAACAAAACGTGACAATTATCCTGCGTGCAACATTAAAGATTTATCCTTTTAGTTAGATTATTTGAGGGTGTATGAAAATTTACCATATACTGTTAAATTTAAGACATATATATATATGTGTGTGTGTGTGTGTGTGTGTGTGTGTGTGTGTGTGTGCAAAGGAACTGAAATCCTTCTTTAGAAGAATACGGCTAAAAGTCTACTACGGGGAAAATAACCACACACCTTTCATACTTGATACATTAAAAGAGAAGGAAGGATTCTACATTCACCCCACAAACACGGATATTACTGTACAGACATTTGAAATGGCAGTGAAAAATGACATAAAGAAAACACGTAAGCCGCCACGTATCAATATAACTGAAGAAGAAGTGGTGGCCCTTGACACTCTGACACATAGCGATGGCCTAATCATTACACAGGCTGACAAAGGGGGTGCCACAGTGATCTGGGGAATCAAACAATATAATAAAGAGGCCAACAATCAGCAAAACGACAAAAAAAAACTACAAAAGCTTACCCACAGACCCTCTTCCCGAATACCAAAAAGAATTAACTAGCTCACTAAACATGATGCTTCGCAAAAATATCTTGTATCTCGTTCCCAAAATACACAAAAGCAACAACCCAGGAAGGCCAGTCATTTCATCATTCAACTGCCACACCATTATTACTAAAAGAAGAAAACAAGAAAAGGAAGTTATCCTAAAGCTCATGGGCCATATTCTTATATTGAATACTTTCAACTTCAATGGAGCACACTATCTGCAGGTAAGAGGTTGCGCCATGAGCTCCATTGCAGTTCCATCATATGCTACAATCTCCATGGGAAAATTTGAAGAGACTCATATCTATCCTATCATCGGTAGTGACTGCGTATTTTATGCAAGATATATCAATGATACATTCTTGTATACACAGGTAGTGACGACAAACTTAATTCCTCATGACACTAAACACAGTAAACGACTCAATTAAGTTTAACTACGAAAATTCCACAAGCTTGGTAACATTTTTAGACACCTGCATTTACATAGATAAAAACAGAAAACTATAAACGACACTACACACTAAAATCACCGACACCCACAACTATCTACACTTTAAGTCTTCCCACCCTAAACACCTCAAGGAGAACATTCCCTATTCACAAGCACATAGACTGAGGAGGATATGTTCCAACAATGATGAACTAAATAAACACACTCAAAATCTCGAGCATCAATTCACAACACGTGGTTATAAACTACACCTAATCAGGGAACAAGTAAATAAAGCAATTTCCGCATCTAGAGCAGATACCCTAATGTACAAGATTAAAAATAAACCCAGAGGCTCTCTAGTAACCACTTTCAGTCCCACTCTGCCTCCACTATCCAAGATAATCAAAAGTTGCTCGGAAATGCTACATCTCAAACCAGACCTAGAAAAATTGTTTGAGGAACCCGGCCTTCTAGCATATCGTAGGCCTAAGAACCTAAAGGAAATTATAGGTAGTAACCACATTTCAGAGTATAAGGCAATCCGTAATAAACAAAAAACAATAGGATTTTCCCAACCATGTAACAACGAAAGGAGCTTATGCTGTAGCCACATTAGACACACCAATTCGTTCACTAGCTCAGTCACTAAATCTGAATGGCCCTTTCAATACATAATTAATAATTACTGCAATCGAATTAAGTCGACTCCCCATGAAAGATTATTACCTGTAGAACAATATTTCCAATTACAAAAAACAACATTTTAAAACCCATACCAAATTCCCTACATTTGAGAAAACAGAAAAGTTCAGAGCAGATAACATGAGAAAAATTTTAGAAGACCATGAAGATAAGTGAATTCTGCGCATCAAAACACTCCATCCAGACGGGCTTAATCACAAATTTAACAACACAGACAGAATAATATATAACTCCACAAATCAGGCCTTACCAACATTTTTTACCCCAAGACAGGCATAATTGCGGGTGTTTTGAAGCCTCACACATATACACACACCCATACTAATATACACACATATCATACTCACTCACTTCCTAAGAACTAAATAACACACACTTAACACAGCCACATCTCCTTTACAGGAACCAATAAAACTGTCAAAATGATCAAGGGAATTCAGATCAGCATGAATCCATCTAGCCTTTATCTTAAATAAGTTAAAATATACTGTTTGACCAACACAAGGCCTGACCAGAATTCATGTTAAAAAAAATTAAAAAAAACAACAAATGAAAACTACAGATAAAGTTCATATTCTTCATTAAGTCATTCATTGCTGTAGTTCACTCCTACTAACTAAGATTTTTTTCTACTGGTGATAACCATGCTGACCGAAACTAGTCGAGGAACCTAATTGAAATAATAAAACGAAAAAAAAATAATATACAACCCAAAATTTTGTCTGAAAATTTTAATATTTTAATATTTTTTAATGTTCAAAACATTATATACACACACACACACACACACATACATATATATAAATATATATATATATATATATATATATATATATATATATATATATATATATATATAATCTCCATCCTAAGAAACGCGTCTTACGGCTACATCACGCTGAAACATCAGTTCATATATGATTGCCGATGTTAATCAACATCAAGCTTAGTCAGAGATTACATTTCCCGTTGCGTCCGTTATATTCTCTTATGTGCAAATATGCTTGTGAAGGTATGAATTCGCCCCACCTAGATATGGGTTAATTAGTCAGACCTGTATCAATAAACCATTATTATCTATAAAAAAATTCTTGCAATATAAAAATATTTTTTGGCTTTCAATAACCTGAAAACTCATTGCAAAAATTATAATCTATAATTTTAGTTTATGCATATGGGAAAAAGTCGTCAGTTTAAACAGACGCCAGGAGAATATGGATTAATGTTATTTTTCTGTGGAAATAAACAGAATTGTGGAAGTAAGCGAACAAGTCTCTCCTTTTTTATGGGAGATAATGAATTGTATCATTTGGTTTCACTCATGTTTAAAATAGTAATAATGTGACTTTCTGCCTGAAATAACTAAGAAAAACAAACAAATTCCCCTCTTCAGTTTTAATTTCCAATTCAGTTTAAATTAACTGTATTAAATTGTTATTATTTCAAAAATCGTTTCAGCCAAATCTTGATGTTACTTTCTTGATGCCTCCCCCGATAATAGATAACCTGTTGACTATCTAATAACTTTCTTTAACTATTTATAGCCTCCAATTGAATGCCGATGAAGACAATGACAAAAACTTTTCACGTCTCTGTAAAGCTGTTTGCTTGAGTATCGCTTATGCTGCCAATACGGGTGGTACAGGTACACTTACAGGTACAGCACCAAATTTGGTGCTTAAGGGACAAGCTGACCAGTAAGTATATTTTCCGATGATATTCATAAAAATAAATATGACAAATGAGTAATAACTCTCTCTCTCTCTCTCTCTCTCTCTCTCTCTCTCTCTGAATAGACAGTGCTCAGTTTAATGAATTTATTTTTTAGCTTAAGGAATGACCAGGATTTATTTCTAGGGTGAAACTAAGGTTTTGATTTGTTTTTTAGTTTGAAGGTGATGATAGTTAAACAATGATTACATGTGCATCTTATGTAAAGAAAGTCACCTAAAGTAACCCCTTGCGGCTTAGTGGCTTTATTGTCTTTCTTCGGTTGAAATGATAATAAAGTAATGTTTTTAAAACGAAATTCAGTAATTAGTATTGTTGTTAAATCTTAATTGTAGTTAAAATTTACCAACGTAGACCTCTGCTTTTTAGGATTCATGTTTAAAAAGTAGCACAAAATTTAATCAACAATACTAAAACAAAAATGTGTGGTTTCCATTTTGTTTTTCTAATTTTTTATTCTGGATTAATAAAAGTTGCAAATGAATGCACTTCCAAAGACATTCTTAGTACATCGGTATTAACAACAGACCTCAAGAAATGCCTAGAAGACAAAATAGGTAAACAATTTAAATGACGCTTTGAAGTGAGGAATAAAGTTATACGAATTTCACGAATATCTGCGACAACGAAAAGCAAATATAATGATAAAATATATAATACAGACTGCGGCAGAAATATCTTCCGCACAATTATTAAGACATTACCGGCAATGGTGTCTTCATCTATCATTATGTGGGAGGCATGTGTGACACTATTTACGTCGCTAGAAAGAAAGAAGAAAAAAAGAAAGGCGAGAATTAAATTTAGGTGATAAGAAGCCATCACGAAAAGAACACTAAGCGGTGTTATTTTTCTGACAAGGAAAAGTGGTAAGATTTTTATTTCCAGTGTCGAGAAAGTAAAACACAGAATTTAATCTGATTTATGTTACGGGGCGGAGAGTAAGATATGTCCAATCTGCCCATGGCAATGGTAAAGGGAATTTTCAAGTTGGACAAGTTACCTCCCGCAGAATTCTAAAGAGATAAAAATAAAAATTAATTAAGCACGCACTGTCCGAGAAAAACAAAAGTGTCCGCTGACCACCATAAACGAAAGGTTAAGCCTTTTTCTATATGCAGAATATAATTGAGAGGAGCATCTGTTTATCGTCAGGGCTGGCTATGATAGCGAAACTATTTTATCGGATCAGTAATTGGCACCAAGAATCCAAATGGTCACCCACTTGATGCTGGCGAAAATCTGATTGACGAATTCCAGGTGATTTGGTTAAGATAAGAGTCTAGGGTGGGAGGTCTCCTCGAAGAAAAGAAAGAAAAAAAAAAGAAAAAAAAAAAAGAAGATAATTTTTTTTTCTTTGAGCAAGATTTTTTAAACCGAGGCTAGTCTGGCCACACCCACGCTGCTGAGCGCCCATTGGCTAAATGGTGGCATGAGCGTTCGGCGGAGGTAATCATGTGAAGAAGGAGAGGAGGCCTGTTGCGCCCCCCTGAAGGGATAGGTGTGAGATGCCACTGTGAGAGAGAGGGGAAACCCGTTGACACCCTCTGAGGGCATGGTGAGATACCAATATGAGAACAGAAGAAGGTGGGAAGACGAAAGACTTCCAAAAATGGAAAATAATAAAATTTTCCTGACCGAAAACAAAGAAGTGGATTGTGGGTTTAGAATTATCAAGGAACCTCAAACCTCGACAAGCCCACCCCGGTTTTGGTCGGCGTCCATATAAGCAGAGTCGCAGCGACTGAAAAGCAGTTCAGTACCAGTTCGAGTTCCAGTTGAGAGGCAGTTGAGTGGAGTTTGCAGTTGGAGTTGCACCCGCCTCGCAGATAGCTGACTTGAAAGATTCCAGGCATCACGACCTCAACTTATAGCCAAGAACAATTTATTTTTGAAGAACGACTTAGACTCATACCACCAAAACAAGTTTTACGAATACCGCCTGAAGATACACCAAGAACCAGTTTCTTAAAGAACAAACAACTTAAGATGTTAAGACTCGCCTAACAAACACAAAGTGTCACGAATCCATATAGCGGGTTGGGAAGAAGACGCAGTCCTGTATTCAGCAACCAGATATAAAATATTGTTATCCTTTTTTTAACACATTTGAACTTTTCGAGTTATTATTTTATTTTCTTTTACATATACTTGTGCGGGGTTACCCTTGATCGAACTCGGCTTGCATTACGGCCCGGCGACTGAGTGATTTCGTCTGCCTAAGATCACTTCACAACGTGGGTAGGTTAGACTGGAAATCAAAACAGTTACTTCGGTAACCAGACGTTGGGTGCGAGCTGACAACGACAAGGCTGATACCGAATCTAACCAGATTCCCATCCGAATCACCAAAAGGTTAGAACGTCACATTTGGTGCCGCGACCAATACCAAGCCTGTTGGTCGTCACAGGACAGAATAGCACGACGGACGCAGCCAGGCAGACGTCACATTTGGCGCAGCGACACCGGGGGACGTCACACATGTCTGCCGCACCCTGTATAATAAAAATCACAGCTATTTCCATTAATTTTATTTAAGATATGTATGTTGATAAAATTAGTTCTTTGAAATTAAAATTAATATGTGTTTTACTACTTTTCCTTCTGAATTTCTGAAACGATGGGTTGTCATATTTCTACATTAATTCAATCGAACCAGTTTCTTATATTTCCTGCGATGTACCCATGTAAACATCAAACAAAGCCATCATGCACTTTTTCACGAACTGGACAAATGAGCCCACGTTGTGTTCTCATTCTAGTTTGTGGCCGTGTCCACAAGAACTGGAAAAGAAACAAAGAAACGAAAGATGAAATAACACCACAGCGAGAAATGAATACTGTTTCAAATACATTTGATTATTTATTTACGACCTGAGAGGCAGTTAGGTGAGACTTAAGACTTCTTTGCTGCCATCCCTGGCTCTTAAAAAAAATTTAAGAAATTCGTAACACAAGTAGTGTAATAATAAAGGAATTGATATTGTTTGTTTAAATGTAGTGATTTACTAAGCTTAACTTAGAGAACCCAGTAAGGATTGAACTCACTACACAGAATTAATCGATTTCGCGAGACAAGCTTACTAAAAATTACACCTCGTCGAAGTGCGTTTGTGTGTTTAAATATAATGTATCTTTAACCTTATATAAACAGTAGTTTAAGAATATATTATTTTAAATTCTATACGCTTTTAGTAAAGACCTTATGGAAAGCAGAATGTTAGTCAAGAACATAGATGAAGATCTACACAACAACCTAAACAAAGAAATATAGAATAAATGTAAATGAATCAAAACAAATCTGACTTGAAGAGAAATGTGAAATTGAGAATCTCAAAGATTATGGCTCCAAAAGTTGTTCCGCCGTATCAGAGAAAAGTTCGAATCCTACACTCAAATGTATCCTAGCCTCGAATGGCAAGCTTCCAACAGGAGATATTGTGAATTGTTGGGATGAATTATATTATGGAACTGTTCAATGGTGAAAGACAGTGTAAAGGGATCTACCCTGTATCGGACTTATCGGGTTCCCCAATTCGATATACCTTGAAGAAAATGAAGACAAGAAAGTCTCCTGGTCCGAAATAACAACAAAAATGTTGGAAGCCTTAGAAGTGGTGGGAATTGAAAAACTTCATGGCCTCATCTCGAATATTTATGAAAGTCGATTAGCCTCAAAGAAACTCCTGAAATCAGTCTTTGTTGCCTTTCCAAAAAAGCCCCGAGCACTCGAACGTTCAGATCCCCAACTATTAGGTTGGTGCAAAAATAATTTCGTTTTCTCACATAGTAACATATGTTAGAAAACGAAATTATTTTTGCACCAACCTAATATAAGTCTCATGAGTCACGTCCTTAAGATCCTAATCAATATTGTACTAAAAAGAATAAGAGCCAAGATTTGCTCAGAAATCCCCGACGTGCAGTTTGGCTTCGTTTCCAGTAGAGGAACAAGGGACGCCATATTTTTCCATAAAATGATTAATGGCGGTAGGATCTTGTACCAGCAGGACGTCTATGCATGTTTCATCGTTTGAAAGAAAGCGTTTGACAGAGTAAGACTCACATACCTCTTTCAGATGTTGGACACTGACAACGACCAACGCATACTCAAAGCCATATACTATCATCAAGAAGCGGCTAAGCATAATAACCACATTTCTAATTGGCATAGATAGAACATGGCGTGCTTCAAGGTTGCCCAGCACACCTAACCTTTTCAATCTCAATGGCGAATTTATCCTCCATGAGCTAGAAGAGTCCTGTGAAGGATATTTTTCGATCCCCCCCACCGAGCTAATTTTCGCACTTTTCCTCAAACAGGCTAACAATAATTATATTTGGTTTAAATTTTTACTTGCATGCTTTTATCATTGTTTGAATAATTGTTAAAACCTTGCGTGTGGTCAATTTTACTGTATGGTTCGGGTGTGGACCCTAAACACCAAAACCAAACGGATATTCCAAACCACAGAAATATGGTTCTACCGGCGAATGTTAAAAGTTCCTTGAACTGCACACGAAACGAACGACTCAGTTCTTCAGCGAGTGCAACAAGAATGCATTCTGCTCCAAACCATTCAGCACTGACAGAAGATTCTTAGGCTACAAAATTCGAAAACAAGAACTTGTTTATCTTGGAGAACGTTGCCGTGGTTCAAAAGCCTGGAGCAAGGCAGCGGATCATCTCTGCTCTTCCCCTCAAACCTAAACAAATCTGGGACACGGCACGGCGCCGTGGACCTATCTGATTTCGGTTCATTCGCTCATGGGTGTATCAGCTATGGCACTTCAGATGACAATACGCTTTATGAAACTTAGTAGAATTAATTTTAATTTTTATACTAAATTAGTTGAGTGTTTGATTTTATTTAGCGGCATAGCAACCTCTATCTGTTATTTAATGCCGAAATCTAAATATTTCAGAACAATCTTATGGCTTCAACTAAATATATTTCAAACACAGTTGCATGCCTTCAACTACCGATAAAATGTATTGTTGGTCTTACATGCATACATGTGTGTGTGTGTGTATATATATATATATATATATATATATATTGCTGGTATTTTGCTATAAGAATGTATTTTTATATTTTCATATTTTTTTGTGTTTGGGGTTTCACTATTTACTTATAGCTGGGATTAGTGCTAACACTCCAGGTCAGGGTGGACCTGGGAACAACGACAATGAAGAGGTGTTTCCAGGCTCCTCACAACCTTCAATCTCCCAATCAGAGGCATTGCTGCCGGATGTAGTGTATCGTCATACCCAGGACTATACTAAATTAGAAGTATCAAAAAAATTATAAACTAGTCGAATGATTTGATTTTTTTTTAAATATTTTCATACTGGTTTGAAGTAATAAATATTTAATTACATTCAATGAGGTTCTTATAATTATTCTGATTTTAAAATCTATTAAACTAAATAAAGTGCTTAAAAAATGATAAGTTGAAGCCATAAAAACAAATCGTTCAATCAATTGAGTTACAATAAATTATTTTTGTCAGGTTTCAGGACAAATTTTCCAGATGTTAAAGGTTGACATGGTAAAACATTTTTTACTGAAATATCTGCAGGGATTTTTCTTTATAAAACTATTAGGAGTATTTGTCACTACCTCAATTTTAAAAGTACACAATGTATCGAAATGGGGGTCGGTTTAATCACCCGAACATTAAGAAAACTTTGTATAGAATGTTTGGGTAATCAGTTACTCCCATTTTGGTGCATTGCGAATTTTTAAAATTGAGCGTGAGGTGTTGACAAATACTTTTATGAACCTATTCAGTACACAATTCATTCATTAATGAATAAGTGATGAAAATTTACTTTAAATCGGATAATTCCCTGATTTTTTGCTATTTTTTTAAAGAGCGTGTAATGTTTTTTTTTTTTTTTTCAGTTTAATTTGGGAAGAATACATCCATTTCGATACTACCAAAAACATTGACTAATGTATCTTGTATAATGGTGGTAATAATTTTTGACTAAAAGAAAAATGCAAAAAACTTTGTATAAAATTTTACTAGCTTATATCTTGTAAGTTCTTTTTCCTCAAAGTTTTATCACCTTCAAATTAAAGATCTCCACTAATTCGCTACGAAAGAGCATACTACGATGAAAAATGCCTCAAACTTTATCGTCAAAATCTTTGTTATTCTTAAGAGGAAAGACCAAAATATTTTTATTATTTAATTTTATTTTTAATCCTATTTAGAACGTTGGAAATTTTGGATAAAAATCTTGTTTTTTTTCTTGCGTCAACAGATGGACTATAAATTAGCATAGCAAATTATAGCGTCTTTTTTTTAGTTGAAAGACATCAAGTTGAAAATTCTTGCAAAAATCAAACTGTCGAATTTTAATGAAACTTTCAAGACTTATTCACAAACGAATGAAATTTTAGAAATGTCTTCTTAGAAAATCTTTGTAAAGATATTTTTGTTACACGTGATACCTCCCATTTAATTTTATGAAAACGAAACTTCAGCGAGAACTTCTTGGTAAATTTAAATCTTTTTATTTTTTTTTTATTTTATTTTATTTTTTTTTTTTTGCAAATAGGACCCAGTCTTACCGAAAGTCTGCTCTGAATCGAAAAATAAAAAAATGCAATGAAACTAAGACATTATTTAATTATAAAATCTTTTAATTGCTTTTATGAAAAAGATATATTAAAGACACTTCAGAAAAAATTTTTTCGATGAATAATGAATTTTTACAAGATTTGCTTTCATTACTTTAAATTTTAATTAGAATTTATAAAGTTTTAAGTTTTTAAATTTCAGTTTCAATGGTGTAAATATTAAGTTATTAAGTAAAAATTATATTTACTAATCATAAATCTAAAACCTTATTACAATTTAAGGTTATCCAGTATTTTCAAAATAATTTTGAATTTTTTTGTATATGTATAAACGTGCCGATTTTTGTAGATACGGGTGTTCAAGCACGACATTATCATAAAATAGGTGCGATAACTATAGTAAATTTAAAGCCAAAGTATCTAAAATTCAATAAAACATTAGATAACGGAAAATATTTCCTAATTTTTTATATACTTAAAAATTATAAAAAAAAGCGAACACATTATATTCATCAGTTATTTTCAACGGATATATCTACAGTTAGATAAGCATCCATCTGTTAACAAACTGTCAGCATCTTAAATTAAACTACTATCGCCTTGTTAAAAAATGCATTTCTTCAGTATTTTAAATTTAAAATAATTAATATTTGTTTCAAGTTAAAATTTAAATCAGTTAATATTCCTCAAATAAAGTGTCAGAAAAATATATTTTATTTCTGTAAGATTTTTTAATAAAAAGGAATTAGGTTGCGATAAACGTAAACTAAGAATGGAACCAAAATCACTTTTATTTTAAGAACAAAAATATAGCTCCTTCCAGTCAACTTAAATTAATTTTGAAATAAAGTAAGTATTTTGTTTATTGGAGATATTAAATTGAATCTATTAGCTTGAAATTAATATTAAAATAAAAGCTTGAAAGATTTTTCATTTTTAAAAATTCATCAGGTATCGCAAATCTGTGGAGGTACCTATTTCAAATTGGCATTGAACATAAACATTGAATAATTTTCTAACTAAATTTTATTATATTTATTCTTTACTGGGATTTTAGTTTAACTTTCAAGTAATGACCATAGTTGCTGTTAACGATGCATTTATAAATGTTTGGATGAAGAATTTATATGGCTATGTTAGTAATTCTCAATGTGATCAGTAACGTACCCTTCAGGATACTATCATTTCTAAAGAAGGTCAGTAAGTGATTAAGAGTGAGCTATAAAGTGAGCTATAAATTTAACAGAGCAATAAGATAATTTAACACTTTACACTTTAATTCGAACATGTCACATTCTAATAATTTATTTATTTTAAACATTATGATGCAATCACAATATATGGAAAGCGCAAAAGCCTACAATTTAACTAAAGTTTGGTAGCTTAGATGGCCTGAACCGGTGAGTGCCGCCTAACTGTTCTCGCTACAGCTTATTTTCCAATGTACGAAAGCGTAAACGTGAGATTCTGTCGCATGAACTCTATGTTAACATAGAGGACACCAGTCCACGTAAATATCTCAAAAGGGGCTCTGGATAAGAAAAGGTTCTTCTTAGATGCTTAAGAGAAAGGGCGGGGGATTTTTTTCCGATTCTCCGAGCTAATTAAAGTTACAGATTATTGGTTTCGCACTTTTCCTCAAACAGGAAACAATAATTATTATAGTTGGTTTAAGTTTTTATTTGCATGCTTTTATGATTGTTTGAATAAGTTGTGTAAACAAGTAGAACTGCCGCGTACTACCTCCGAGACCTCCGACTGGGAGGAACGGCAAGCCTGATTGGTGGCCTCGGGTAGTGCTTTGTGACCCTGGCTCAGCACGTTTTTATAATTGTTCAAATAAGCTGTATAAACAAGTTTCTATTTTTTTAGGCAAAAATCTTAACAAACTGGTCACCCAGGATTTCTTGCACTTTTTGATATAATGATGGTGCACAAAAGTACTTTTGATTTTTATGCGAGTTATACGAGTCGATATTTAATTAATGCAAGCTTTTTCGCATACTAATTAAGACATGCGTCGTGTTGTAATGTGTATGTGCTCGGAATGAGAAAATGGGAAAATCAGAAAGCCAAGTTTGAATTCCAGTCGGGTTCGTTACATTCACTCACACGTAAATATCCTTGGGAAAGTTATGAATCCATCGCTTCTCCGCAACATGGGTTGCATAGTAGAATAGACTGGGGGCTATAGCCTTGGTTGGCAACCAATTTACTGCAGAAAGAAACGGTAACCAACTACGGGAAAATCATCTGCCGAGTCAGTCATGAATCGAAAGAGACCAGATCGCCCAATCGTGTATCACGTATAGCACTTAACTAAATTAAGTTGTATCAGGGCTTCTTCGCGTGCTATTATCATATCAGAAAGTGCAAGAAATATTCGTAAAGAGATCAAGTGTTACAACAGTATTTCTGAAAAAATGTTACTTAACTTCTGTATTTTTCACCTATTAAATGATTTTCCGTCCCCACTCCATTTATTGCATATTGAGAAAATTCCACCCGAACCGCACCCAGTTATTAAGACCAACTTATTGAATGGCGTACCTAGGAATAAGGACTGTGTTAGATTTATTCAATTATTGTAAGTGTTGTAATAATTTCCAGTTTAAAACTACAGCTTATTTAATAAAAGCCTGTATATATTTTGGGGACCACTTATACATGGTAGTGTAATGGTTAGCAAGTTTGTCTCGCTAGAACAATTATGACTGAGTAGTGAGTTCGATTCTCACTAGGTGCCCCATACTTTCGGCTCTGTGCCACATCTAAGCTACGCTTGGAAAATAACTATACATGGAAGTGAGGAGAGAGAAGGATTGTCAAAACGATTTGACACTATGGCCATCTAATACAAGGACAAGTCAATATTCAAGAAATTTGTATTTGTTTTTTTTCTTTGTGAGATGCCTTATAAAAAGTTCCCTACAAAAATAAGAAAATAAAACAACTAAAAAAAACAAAATATACATACAAAAGCTTGCACAACAATTTCCTTTTGTGCGCCTTGCACAAAAATTAAGTCTGTATAACAACTCAAATATACAAGACAAAAATAATTGCACTTTTTGAAAATAAAAAAAACCGTTGAGGAAGCAAAAATTATACAAGGCAAAAAGTACAAAAAAGTGGATCCACCAAATTTGTATGACGAAATAGGAATGTCTCGTCATAAAGGGGTTTTGCGGTTTGTATTGGTTGACGGTTTTTTTTTTCTATACAGAAAAGTTCATTATGAGTTTTAGTTTCTTTGAAATCCTTCTCTGGGTACAGCCCAAATTAACTCGTTTTTCTTTTTCCGTAGTGATTTATGACCCCTTCTACTTTGACGTCTTATAGTGTGGGGGACTCTTTTTTTATCTTATCCGCTGACATACCTCCTTTTATATATATAAAAAACAGTAGGCTCCGAGAGAACCCCAATTCCAAATTATGCAAGGGCATGAGAACACGTCTCTGACTGGTCAGTAAATACAATAAAGTTTTCTACAAATTCAAAAAATGAATCCGCAATAATTGACAAAGAAATAATGTTAGCGGTTCTTTAATCGCTAATTCTAAAATAGATATTCACACTAATGTAAAAATTTCTTTTTACAAAACGTCTGTCTTTCGTTGAAATATACTTTTCTCAAAAGAAAGTGTAAAAAAACGATTATATTTATTTATTTACATATTTAACTGAAGACTAACTTTATTTTACAGTATTAAAAAATTATTAAAAAAAAAAAATTAAAGCCTTGGTATAAATATGAAGAAAAAGAAAATAGCTTTTCCCCAATATCTCTAAATAAAATATCCACTTTTTTGCAGGTGCTATTGACAAGCATGTAATTTCTTTACTTGCATCCAAACTAAGTTTCAAAATTGTGTTGTTTTCATATATGTATTCTTATTTTTCTCATTTTATTCATTCGATTTAAAAACAAAATTAAGACACAGACACTTTCATTCATAAATTCTTTCTGCTGTCACGTGTTGAGGTATTCATAAAAATAATTCTATATTTTAGACTTTTTGGTAGTCGTGGTTTGAAGGCTGAAGTGACCTTTACAAACTGGATGTTGCTAGGCGTTCCTTTGTCGGCCATCAACATCATCCTTACTTGGATCTGGTTGCAAACGTTCGTCCTTCGTTGCAGGTAAGTGGACAAACAAATGGTGAGATTCGACATATTGCGAATGATAAATAGTTTGCGAAAGAAGCTTCATTTTTGAAATAATTATTTATCTATTTTAAATCTGAGCTCTGCTCTCTGGCAAAAATTGAAAGTTTCTTTAATTTAGAAGTTGTGGTCTAAAATTTTAAATATAGGCATATATATATATATATATATATATATATATATATATATATATAGTGAATTGTGGCATCAGATCATTATTAACATGTATATTTTTAAATATGATAGACAACGAATGTCTATTATGTTTGATCATGAGCCGTTCTAAACTTCATATATTTGCTTTAACGATCTGATGCCCCAATACACTATATATATATATATATATATATATATATATATATATATATATATATATATATATATGCACACAGACACACACACACACATATATCTTCGTTCTGAAGAGATGAATATAAAAATATTCATGAAATAAATTATGACCGATATGAATTTTAAGGATTTTTCTTGGTTTATCATTATATTGCTCTGTAACTTACATTGCGCTCTGTCTGGGTTAATATCCTCCTTGGAATTATCCCTACCAATTAAAAATTGGTATTATATATATATAATGTGAAGAAATATAGTCTTAAGATGTGCTATATTTATGGGATAAAGTGCTCAATATCAGAGCGTGTGTAAATATAAAAGTGAACATAGAAGTCAACACTTAGTGGCGACAGTCTGTTTCATGCTAGATGCAATATACGATATTTATTACTGTATGTACATCAAATGTGGCACAAGGCCAAAAGAGGGGTTGGGGGAAAAGGACGGTCATCATTTGTCTTAATTTAAAACTTAGCTAGCCACAACCACTGACCCAAACATACAAAACAATAATCCTACCACCAAACACCACATTCATAATTACCTTTTTTACTTCATCCACAAAAATACCTCATTGTGTCAATGAGAATACTAACCCCATATGTACAAATAATGTCTGTGGCGGGGGATAAAATATAACAAGTAAAAGAACCCCAAAGAATATATACAATATGACTTAAAATTATTTACATGAAACTAAACAAAATCATGTTAGTAATAAAACACTGCACAAACCCTAAATGTGACAGTAAAATCAATTAACTGGACGAAACCGACACGGGACTTTAAAAATGTAGTAAAACATTCTTCCATCTCAAACACTCGCACAAACACTCACTGATTCAGACACAACAACAAATACGAAAAAACACACCCTCGAAACGAAAGGTGTCCCGCATCCACCAGAGAACCGAAATCACTGACCAACTAACGAGGGATGGAATGGGGAGTTAAACTAAAGGAAAAGAAAAGGGGACAGAAAAAAAGGGGGCCAATGAGCAAACACACCCTAGCTAAGTTTACAGAAAAAGAAAAGAAAAAAATAAAAATATCAAAACCAAAAACCTACTCTAGCCAGTGATGGGTTGCCCAAGTTCAACCCAGGAAAACAATATCCTGATGCATTAACCGGCATCAAAATGCCACTCAAGGTCAGACCCTTTTACTCGGCACAAACGCGTTAGATTCACCCACCTTTTGCCAAATTCTGATGAGGTGAGCCGCCGCCTTTCCGTCCTAATCTTGACTTTAAGCTGATGCTTAAAGAACAAGATCAGTTGGGAAGAAGTGAACTTCTCGCCATCATAGAATTCCTTCTGACGCGTCGTCCAAATCATGACTCTCATAACACCTAGTAAGCAACAGAACACATAATGTTCAGCCTTCGTCTGCGGCACCACATTGCCACAAACAGAAACGGCCTCAAGGACAAATTACTTTCCGCGCAGCATGCGAACCATGAGGCCTTCAACAAACTTGCACAGCGGCACTACCACCCTGCATTGAAAGAAGGCGTGACCAATAGTCTCGACTTCCCCAACACAGCGCAGGCAGTTTGGAGAATTTTCCAAGCCCGCTGAACAAAGTCTTTTGCCGACCCAGAGGGCTTTACGAATCACCAGCCAGGTGAGTGATGCCTCATCGTTATTGAGGCATTTCACCCAGACGCCCAAGGCCATATTGAGCGAGCCTGCTGCCACGTAAGACCGAGCTCGCCAATCAGACTATCCTGAACGGCCCCACTGACTCTTGATACAATGCCCGACAAGACAACGCCTGGACATTGGAGAGGCCATCCGTTGCCCGTAAGAGGCGTTTCAGAGCACGACGACATTCGTGATATAAGGTGCATTCGGCTCGGAGTCTACGGCGGGCCTCCTCCTCGCACGAGTGCACACTTCTCAAGGATGGGAAGTTTCTACGGGCGTCTTCCTTCCAGAAGACTCCCACCTCATCCGATTCGCGGCACATTCGGTCTAGGAAAGCGATGCGAAGCATATGTTGACGAATCTCAATGCTACGCATGCCCAGACCGCCCTCAGCGGTATGAAGGCAACTGATCTCCCGAGATACCATAGCGGCCTTGTCTCTCCACAAGAATGAGAACAAGAGCCTTACTAATAATATTAGTGGGGTAAACGGAAGTGGAAGTACAGAGAGTCGGTAAAGGAGAATCGGGTAGATGTGTGAAACACATACTTCCGCCCTCCCCTTCAAGGAAAGTTTCCTCCGAGACCACAGATTAACCGCGATCACGGCCTTCTCTCGTACCTCCGACCAATTCATTTTCAACTGGAGATCCGGACCGAACCAGACGCCGAGTATCTTGATCGGCCCATCCGTCCAGAGGAAAGGTCCGGGAAGAGAAACTTCCTTCCACGCGCCCAACCGCAAGCCAACAGACTTATCGCGGTTGATCTTAGCCCCTGTCACCATCTCATAACCAATGATCTCTTTGATGACTTCGTCAATCTCGGCCTTGCTCGACACAAGAACCGAAACGTCGTCAGCATAGGCAGAATACCTGACTGAGATGGTAGACCCAGACAGAGAAATTCCACGTAGGACCGGATTCGCCTTTAACTTGCGAAGGAAGGTTCCAACGCAAGAACGTAAAGCAAAGGCGAAAGCAGACAACCTTGACGAATGGAGTGAGACAATGCGAAAGGCTTCGATCTTACCCCATTCACTTCCACCAGCGCACCGGGGTTCGCATACAAAAATCGGATCCAGGAGCGAAAGTCGTCTCCGAAACCGGCGGCCGAAAGGACAGCCTCCAGAAAACGATGGTCAACCCTATCGAAGGCCTTGGACTGATCTAAATTGATCAGCGCGGCTTCACTGTCGATTTTTTCTAAGATCAAGCGTACCATATGAAGGTTATCCTGAATAGTCCTTCCCTTCACAGCTCACGTCTATTCGGAGCCAATCAGACTAGACAGGACAAGCTGCAAACGGTGTTTAACATGGTTAAAGGGCGAAAATTCCCTAACCAATCCCCACCGTTCTTGTCCTTACGCAGCAACTTGATCACACCCCTGGTGAAGCGTTGAGATATAGACCCCTGATTCTTCCAGTGGTTGAAAATCAAAGGAACAAAAAGGAACGAAAACGGGCGACAGCCTCAAGTAAACTTTGTAGGGAAGACCATCTAGTCCCGGAGATTTATCCAGGCCAACCTGTTTCAGCGCTTCCCAGATTTCCGCCTCTGTGATGGGACCCTCGCACCCAGCCGCTTCAGCTGCCTCGAAGCAGGGAAATTCGGCTAAATAGGCGTCGAACCGAGCAGGGCTCATACCGGGCTCCCTGGTGAAAAGATCCTGAAAGTAATCTTGAAAGGCCTCGCATATGCCCGCGTTTGTAGTCACGGTCCGCTTATCCGGCAATCTGACGCACGCGATATGTCGCCGAGACGCGCTCCGATTTTCCTCTGCACGCAATTCTGCGGCCATATTCGTCACTTCAGAGGACATTCTTTTTAACCTAGCCCTAAATACCAGAGCTTGATCCTTCTTGATACGCAAGGAGGACAACTCTGCCTTAGCTAAGGCTATTTCCCCACTAACACGGGATTTCACTGCCCGATCAACTTTTTCTTCTAAAGCTGTTTGCGCCGCTAATCTATCTAGATTCAGTCGACGACTAAAATCGGCAGCAAACGTTCTAATTTTAAATTTTAATTTATCCCACCAGGCGTTTCCCACAACCGCCCCCGTCAATTCCCTCTGTATCATTAGTAGCAGCTGGTCCCGGAAACCCTGCTCACCAAATAATGAACAGTTAAATTTCCAGTAACCAGCCAATCTAACCTTAGGCTTATCTAAGTTTACACGGACCCGGACAAGCCTATGATCCGAATAAACTATATAATGGAAACTTGGACACCCTAAGATCCCTACATCGACTCTCTTAACTAAGATTGGGTCAAGGTAGCTAGCAAGCGTCCCAAGAGCTGAGTTGCCACTATTTGTCCAAGTCCATGCTACCTCCCGAGGGTGCTCATTCCGGTACTTATCGACAAGATCAAACCCGCCGATAAAGTCCCGAAATGCCTTCACATCAGGATTGTTAGTACCCGGTTTTTGCCCTATCCGATCTATAAATCGATCAAGGACGACATTCCAATCCCCCGCTAAAACTACCCGACGAGATATTGTCAAAAACGGCTCGATCTGTCGAAACAAAGCAGGTCGCTCAGCATGGATATTGGGCGCATAAACCCCAATGAGACGCAAAGCCTTATCCTTTATCGTAACGTCCAGCACACAAAGCCTGCCCGCCGAATCTGCGAAGACAAGAGTACATGCAGCCTCCAAAGACTTGCTCACTAGCCAAGAGACACCCCTCGAACGACCATCAAAACATGCTGAATAAAGGGAGAACCCCCTAGACAGCACGTCCTCACGGTCATGAGAAGAAAACCGGGTCTCTTGCACACAACAAACATTCACCCCAAGGCGCTGAAGGTCGCGAGAAAGCCTCGCCCAGCGAGACTCAAACCTCAGGCCCCGGACATTTAAACTAGCTAACCAGAGCGCCATAGAAAAGTCCGATTAGGGTTGTTTACTTGAATTGAACATAGCCGGGATAAGGATACCGCCAGCCTCTTCGAATGACCCATGGCGCATTTCAGTTCTGATGGTACCGTCTTGGGAGATTCCGCCGATATCCCAGGGGAAAGTCAATTTTAGTCCTCTATAAAGGGAGGGGTGAACGAAAACCGGGACCCTCCCTGCACAAAATTGCTTCATTTTTCTTAATTTATCGTTTTCAACAATGGCAATGGGTGGGGTCATGCTGAACGAAGTTATTGCCTCGTCCAACATGGCCCAAATCTGGTTCGCCCCAGTCTCTGATCTTATTACTGTTAAAATCCTTTGAGCGTTTGGGAAATTATTAGGATCATCGATATCTTTATCGCCAAATTGCTTTATCGATAGCAGGTACTTCAAGTTTTTAATTCTGTTGCCATATTCCTTGGCCTTCTCCGCTTGGAATGGAGAAATTTTACAGACATCAGTACCCGTATTATAGATGTGTTTGGGTTTTTTCTTTTTTTTTTTTTTCTCTTGTGGAATCTTGTGTGGGGCTTCTGTGCCTTTTGTTAACTGGAGGGGGCATTACAGAAGATTTAATAGGAGAAAGACTGGGTGTATTGCGGGGTGTATATGGTTGTCTAAATGGGCTGGGGTCTCTACTGAGAGGGATTTGGGACTGGGCAAAAGTGGAAGGAGAAGCAAGTGAAGACATCCCTCTCCAAAGAGGGGTTGAGGGACGGGGAGAAGGTGATGGGTCGAAGGATGTGGAGGGAATGGATTTCTTCGTAGAGGGGGACTTTGGTAGACGAGATGTAGAGGACTGTGAAGACTGCGTGGTGAGAGAGTTCTTGGTTGGAGACGATTTTCCTTTTCTTTGTTGATCTAATTTGTTTTTTAACTCCTTAATTTTTTCGGTTTTAACATAACCAGAACTCTTCCCTCTCCTCAACCACACTTGCAGTGGAAGAAGGCTCTTCGGGGAATGGGGGCTTTGATGATGACCCAACCGGGGGTACAACCACTCCGGTCCTTGTAGCCGGCATGCCCATTACAGGCGTGGCGGTTTTTGAAGAATCGGTCAGAGGGGGAGTTTGGTCGATTGGGACCTGAGATCCAGCGGCCTTCTTCTCTGGACAGGAAGAGGAGAGGTGTCCAGTCACTCCACACTTCCAGCAAACTGGTTTACGGCCGGTC
Organism: Acanthosepion lycidas; assembly: GCA_963932145.1. NCBI lineage: Eukaryota > Metazoa > Mollusca > Cephalopoda > Sepiida > Sepiidae > Acanthosepion > Acanthosepion lycidas. The sequence goes on along the minus strand of OZ010593.1, from coordinate 106,734,714 downwards.
ACAATGACCCGCAGCTTCAGGTCACCAACGTCTAGACAGCGTTACGATCGAAAAGCTCCATCCCCCAGTCAGGCTATCACAAGAAGCACCCAGAATCTCTCTGTATTGGGACAAGAATGCCGCCAGGTGCTCTCCGATACCCTGAGGAGGGACCTCATATACCGCTCGTTGTCCTTCGCCGGCCCTCGTACTGTGTACGGAGGATCAATTCCTTCGTTATAAGATCCTTGGTTGTGGCTCTTATGCAGTCTTCGGCGGTGGGTAACAGCACGTCCCACATGAAAGATCCCTTGCCCTTAACAATTCTGAGGGGCTTAAACCCCAGGGACTCCAGTGATTTGAACACTGTGTCTTTAGTCGAACGACAAATCTTGCAAGAACGCTTGTCGACGACAAAAACTGACACTATTCTTTTTTCGATTTTCTTCAGTTCTATTGGATCCTGCAAAAGCCCACCTTTCACCACAAAGTGTGCGTAACCCTTGGCACGCTCCAAGAACTCCGCAATATCGATAATGCATTTAGGATGGGACGTCCAACAAGAGGACGATTCCCCAGCCTCTGCATTAGTAGTTGAGTTGTCGTTTGTCTGGTCTACAGTTGCTCTTTTCGGCCTCCGTATTTTTGGGGGCTTTTTTGAGTATTTCTACAATTTCTTCGTTCGTAGGAACTGTGGGTAGAGCGGTATATTCTTCATTATTATCCTTGTCCGGTGGATCTTTCTTTGGGTTAAATAGGTGCTTTCTAACAGTTCTACGGAAAGAAGCGATTTTAGGCTTTTTCTTTAAAATTAAGAAAGAAGGTTAGGGTTAGGTACTTTTTTTTTCTTCTTATCCATTTTTCAAAAAGGAGGGGAGGGGTTGAAAAGTGGCGGGGGAATAGTTAAACAAGTTTCGCCTTACTGGCGAAAGTAAAAAAAAATTAAATAAAACAATTAACAGTCAAAAAATAAACAGGCTCACACGAAAGCGAGACAGCAATGAACAAATAAAATAAATATGCACACAAAAAATTACATGACGAGAGAGAACAAGTACAACAAAGTTCACTTATACGTATAACAAATTTTAAAAAAAATACAATAAAAATTAGAAAAAACAATAAAGGACAAATATCGCCTAAAGGCGAAACAATAAAAGAAAACACGATAAGGAAAATAAACAATAAAACAAAAACGTTAGACAATGAAAAAGGAAAACAAAGAATATACGAAACTTCGACAAAAGCCGACGCTTGTTAAAAATAAATTCAAAATGGCCGAAGCTTAGAAAAGCGAGTCGAACCAATAAACAAAAGAAAATACGAAACGTGGACAATAGCCGAAGTTAGTTAAAAAAATAAAATAAAAATGGCCGACACTAAAAAAAAGTGAGTCGAACCAATGAACAAAAGAAAAATAAACAGAAAAATTGGACAATACAACAATTACAAACAAAAAACACGTAAAAAATTAAAGGAAGGAAAGAAACAATTAAAGAAATTAAAATTTATTAAAAAATAAAGCGAAACAGAATAAAGACAACGAAGATAGATTTAAAAAGAAATTAAAGAAAATGAAAATCCAAAAGAAAAACTAGCAAAAATTAAAGGGAGTAAAAATGAGAATGAAAAAGGAAAACTAGAATAAAAGAAAAAAGAGCGAAAATTAAAGGGGGTAAAAATTAAAATCAAAAAAGGAAAACTGGAATAAAAAGAAAAAAGAGCAAAAAATTAAAGGGGGTAAAAAATGAAAATCAAATAGGAAAACTAGAATAAAAAGAAAAAGAGCAAAAATTAATGTGGTGGGTAAAAATAAAATGGAGAGAAGAAAGAAAAATCAAAAAACTTTTTTAATACAGTCGTAAAAAGGTAATAATAAAATAAACAAACTTAACCAAAATGAAGTTCAAACGCAAAAGGGTAAAATCCAACAAAAAGAGTCGGGCGATAAAGAGCTGTCAGCAACGGTAAAAAAAAATAACGACAAAAAGTCAAGAAAGGCGGACTGCAATCGTCAGGCTACGAGTGCTGTTATTTTTCTCGGCTACTTATATATACGGGTCAGTGGTGCATTGCGGGTAGTCTATTTTGCCGGTTATTTTACCGGAAGTCGTTTATTTGTTTAGTTATTTATTTGGGTTAAATTGTTTTTATTTATTTTTATTTCTTATCTTATATATTTATTTATTTATTTTTATTATTTTTATTAGTCGGTGTTTTTATTAACGTAGTAAAAATTTGTTTACATCGCTTATTTAATAGTTTTGTTTTGGTTTAGGAAGATAATTATAGTTATTTATTCAATTTTGGAGTTGATTGTTGTAGTCTATTCTAGCTATTATTTTAGCGGAAGCAGTTTTTGATTTGTTTATTACTTCATGTATTTATTTGGATTGATTATCTTTATTTGTTTTTTCTAATGATTACTTTATCGGGATCGGTTTGTTGGTTTATTTATTTATTTGGATGAATTTAGATTAATTTATTTTACTTGTTTTTTATTATTTATTTATTTCACTACATATTTTTATTTACACTTTTCTGTTTTCGATTTTTAAGTAACGTACTATTTATTTTTCTTTTATCATTATATTAACAGTTATAGCTATTTTTATCGTCCGATTTTTAGTTTGATTATTATAGTCTAACTAATATTTTGGTCATAATGGTTTGTTTATTTACTTTATTTTTTGGGGTTCATTGATTTTGTTTTTTTATTGTTTTATTTATTTATTCTATTTCGCCTATTCTAACGGGTGTGGTTTGGTAATTTGTTTGGGTTAATTTTTTTTGCTTATTTTATTGTCATTTTGTTTTGTTTTTTTTCTTTTTTATGTTTTTTTTTTTTTTTTTTTTCAGTTTTCGATTTTGAAGTAACGTAGTAAAAATTTGTTTTCATGTCTCCATTTTGAGATGAGCTAGGATCTTTTATTTAATAATTTATTTTGGTCTGGGAAGGTAATAATAGCTATTTTTTCTTCCAAGCAAAGTTTGCAAGTTTTTGATTGGTTGTTGTAGGCTGATGAACTTTTCCTTCTTTTCCAAGATATTTTTGGTGTGATGTGCGTTTTGTTTTTAATTTCCCAGATATACTTAGAAAGCATTGTGCTGTTCACATATTTACTATTTGTGAAAGATGTTTTGTGTGCATAATTTCTTTGTTTCCATGGCCCTTCAGTTACTCCTATGTATACTTTTTGATTATCTGGGGATTTTACAATGGCTTGGTATATTACGTTGTTTTGTAAACAATTACCGTTTAAGGGAAATTCGTTCTTTATTCTGCAGTTGCACGTGGGTTTAATTAGTTCGTGAGGTTTGTTGATAATTTTCCTGTTGTGCTTTTTTATTATTTGTGCCATGTTCTTGGTGCAACTGTAGCTGATTTTTACTGTGTTTTTGTTGAATATTTTGTGTAGTGTGCTTGATCCTGGGAAGTGTTTGTGTAAGAGTTTGAAGAATATTTTTCCTACATTTGTTTTTAAGTTTTTCCTGTACGGTGGGTTGAACCATATGATATTTCTTTTCCTGTTCTCCTTTTTTGCCTTCTGTGGTGAGTATGTGAGTGTTGCTGGCAATCCACTATCTTTTAGAGTTGTTTCGTAGTCATTCTTAGCTTTGTTAACTATGGATTCATTGGAGGAATTGTCGGAAAGCCTGCGGTTAATCGATTTTGGTATCTGTTTGATTATAGAAGACGGGTGGTTGGAAGATTTGTGTATATAAAGTGGTTTATCCTTGGGTTTTCTGTATGGTTTATATGTGCCTTTTCTTAGGTTGAAGGTAACATCTAGAAAATCTACTTCGTTAGGTTTAAATTTTTTAAATTGTTATTTTATACCACGCGCCCACTGATAATGATTTGTACATATGGGGATTAGTTAGGACAGGACTTTCATGGAGACATTGCGGTATTATGGGTGATGTAGTAAGAATGATAAGTAAGAATGCGTTGTTTTGGTGTTAAGAATATTATTGTATGGTTGGGTTAGTGTTTGTGGCTAGCTAAGTTAAGACAGAAGATGACCGTCCCTATCAACATTCCATATTGGCCTTGTGCCACATTTTGTATAAATACAAATAAATATTTCACGATACGGATTACTATTCGGATCACTATTCGGTGGTCACTATTCGAGCAAGTATTATCGAACAAGTAATGTTAGTGTGGGTTTTATTCGAAGGCGCCTGACACCAGTATTGTTCAACAGTGTTACTATAATTGCATCTGCGATTACAAAGGCCATTTCGACAAGCATTTCGAAAGTGACAACGAGTATTCGATGACATCCCAAGCATATATATATATATATATATATATATATATATATATATATATATATATATATTCGTTAATTTAATTTACACGCTTTTATAAATTTTCTATTCCCAGAAAAATAAACTTGATAAGTCCTGGGACGAAACCGGTTGTTTCTTTTTAGCTTTATTTTTAATTAAAAATGCCTTATGAATTTTGTCTTTTCCTAGCTATTATTAAATTCTGTACCACAAAAAAATATATTTAAATATTTAAAGCAGAGGTACAAACCTGAATTTATCCACAGTTTAGATAATTTTTTATCACTCAAGGCACGTATAAGACGGCTGAAATTTCAATGTGAGTTTCTTCAAGCGTGTATTGACAAACATGTATGTCCGTCCAATACCTTGTTTAGGAAAAAGAATGCGAAACTACATTCTGCTTTAAAAATTGAGAAGATATTTATGGAGGATTCAATTAAAAATTTTTCTAAAAGAATCCTTTTTTCTCAATTATACCTTCAAGAATCAACGGAGAAAGTGTATGTTAATTCTTTCTTACATTGATCAAATTCGCTTTTCATGGTTAATTGCCTATTCAAATGTATGAAAATTGTCTACATCTATGAAGACAAAATTAAATTACTTAATTCGATTTGGATGCAGTGATGAATCTACTGGAGAAGGAATTATCTTTAATTATTCATCTTATGAACCTTCCCATTTGGAGACTCGTATCTTGGCTCATGGTTTGGATTTTTGTGTTTCGTTTTCGGAGTTTGAGGTTTTATATGCACGGGTTTGTAGACTTGTCCCTCGCTCTGTTGAATCTCTTAGCGACCTTAAGCCTAAGCTCAATAGTTATGCCATTCTTATGCTGTCTCCTCTGTTTCTTCATAAGAGTTCAAATGGGAGAACAACACCGCCGGGTAATTAAATTTTTTTAAAATAATTATAACCTGGTTATTACTAAACCTGACAAAGGTGTTGATGTTGTTCTACTGGACTACTCGGATTATGTTTCTAAGATGTACAATATACTTGGTGATACATCAAAGTTCTTAAAATTAGGTCCAGTTGAGACCCATGATCGTGCTGCCTCTATTGAATCTAAATTTCAAAGGCAACTGTTAAAGTGGGTCAAGAGTGGTATACTCTCCTCTGAAATTTCAGAGTTAATTAGACCCACTGGGTCCATTCGTCCCCATTTCTATGTGTTACCTAAAATCCATAAGGACGGTGTTCCTTTATGACCCATTCTGTCCATGATTGGGTCATCCCAGCATAACATTGCTAGTTGGCTCTCGAAAGTGCTACAACCAGTTTTGTCGCACTTCAATACTTATTACATTAAAGATTCCTTCTCCTTTGTTGAAATTATACGTAGTTCTTCTACATATGGCGGGTTCATGTATTCGTTTGATATCTGCTCCTTGTTTACCTGTGTTCCTCTGTCTGAATCTATTGAGATGTGTTGCGATATGTTGTATCGTACCTCCTTGTTTCCTCCGGATTTTCTTGAAAGTGTCTTTGTGGAGCTTATGATTTTCGCTACTGCGTCTGTCGAATTTAGTTTTAATATTATGTATCGACGGGGTAGCTATGGGTTCGCCTTTGTGTCCAGCGTTGGCGAATATTTTTGTCGGTTTTCATGAGGCTTCCTTATTTTCTTGCATTGGTCGTCCTCTTATGTATCATCGTTATGTGGATGATACCTTCTGCCTCTTTAATAATGAGGCTGAAGCCGACAAGTTTCTCACCAAATTAAATTGTCCATCCCGCTCTTAAATTCACCGTGGAAAAGGAGTTCAATTCTTGTCTTTCTTTTTTGGATGTTCTTGTTCATAGGATCATTAACAAGTTTGAGACTTCTGTATTTAGGAAGGCTACTTTCTCGGAACTTTATACGCGTTGGGACTCTTTTTGTCCCAGACAACGAAAGGTTAATTTGATTAAGGCCTTAATTCATAGGGCACTTAAGTTATGTTCTGACGGCCTTCTCTGCGGTGAAATTGAGTGTTAGAATGACTCTTTCAAAAAACGGATATCCTTTGGAAGTTTTAGACTCCGTTATTCCAAATGTCCTTAGTAAATTTCATAGGGTTAAGTTGCATTTTGTTGATAAATGCCCAGTTTATCTGCGTCTTCCCTATATCGGTACAGAGGGTAAGAGTTTATCTAGACGAATTTCGCGTTTGATCAATAGCTGTTATTTTCGGCGAATGTTAGGGTAATATTTGTTACCCGTCCTGTTTTCTCTTCCATTCGTAAGAACGTCGTCCCTCCCCATCATGTTAATTCAGTGATTTACCAATATAAGTGTAGTTGTGGACTCGACTATATAGGAAGGACGTCCCAGCCTTTGGATTCGAGAATAAAACAACATTTAGCCCCCAGGATTTTGAATCCGGCTGCCAGGAAGAGCCAACTAACCAATACTTCTGGCTCTGCTATTGCTGGGGATGTAATAAATAGTAGGAAATGTGTGGTTAATTTTAGTGCGAACCGTTTTTATTATATTTCATCTAGGTCCCACTCCACATTTCACCTCAAGGTTCTAGAGTCCTTGTATATCAGATCCCGGGGATCTTCCCTTTGTAAACAGAGGGAAAGCTTACTGGGTCTGAATGTTATTGAACTCTAGTTTCTTGAAATTCATTTTTTTTCCAATTCCATTCCATAATTTAATTTACACGATTCTATAAATGTTCTATTCATAGAAAAATAAACTTGATAAGTCCTGGGACGAAACCGGTTGTTTTTTAGCTTTTCTTTTTATAAAAAATGCCTTATGAATTTTGTCTTTTCGTAGCTATTATTAAATTCTGTAACACAAAAAATTTATTTAACATATATATATATATATATATACATCGCATAATCTGGTAACCCTGAATCTGAGCTCAACGAAAATCGTTTCCTACGCCTAACTTTTCTAGGGCTTTTGAATGAGCTATGAATCATTGAAATTGGATTAGTAGGATCGGAGAAATTGCTTGGACACACACACGCACAAACACACATATACACTGTACTTTATATATAAGTTTATCTGTATGTATGTATGTATATATATATGTACATAAATATACGTATATGTTTATATATGTATATATATATATATATATGTTTTTATAGATAAGTTTATATATATATGCATATATATATGTTTTTTCTATATATATATATATATATATATATATATACACACACATACATACATACATACATACGCAGACGCATATATATATATATACATAATACATATATATCCACACGGTTGCAACGTAACATCATCCAGCTGTTGTGGGCCCACAGTGTGGAAAGATATTGATCTTAATAGGCCGAAACTTTGCTGAAGCCCGGCGCTCAGCTGGAGATTGCAGCTGGTCTGGAGCTCTTGATGTGTACTTGTGTTGTGTTCATATATATATGTATGTATATCTGTCTATCTATACATACAAATATATATATATATATATATATATATATATATATATATATATATATATATATATAGATAGATATGTTGTAAAATAGTCATTCATAGAATAAATCAATAAAGTTAATGTAATTAATGGCGAATTCACTTTGCTAACAGATTAAGAAGGCATTAACTTATTGACCACTCACCGAACGACGCGATCCTTGTTTTTATTAATTGTACAATAAATTAGATGCTCGGTCCATATTTTTCGCAAGTACTTTCGGTGAAAACATTCACTGTCTTCAGGCATTGATGCTATTTTTTTTCCTCAATTTCAAGTAATTTTGGGTAAAAATTTAAAGACGAAAATGTATGTGACACTTGTCAAAAGATGTTTTATTAAAAAAATGTCCTGTTATTAATAGTTAAGAATATTTTCAAACGTGAAGTAATGCGACGTTAGATTTTTGAATATTGTAGTAATGTAGTAATTCAAATCTTCTATTATTATTTACTAATTAGAAAATATCTTCGATCTGCAGTAAAAAATATTCTGAAATCTTCTAAGACATATCTCCAATTGTTGGACCAAGTGACCATGGCACATCAACGGAAAAATACTTGCAATAATATAAATTTTGAATTACAATATTCAAAACTCTAGCGTGGCATTTCTGCTGGTTCTAAAGTATTCTTAACTGTTAATAACAGCACACTTTTTTAATAAAACATCTTTCGACAAGTGTCACATATACTTTCGCCTTGGAATTTTTACCCATAATTACCTGAAATTGGAGGAAAAACAAGAGGATTAATACCTTTCCCAAGGGGATTAGCACATAAGCGAATGTAACGGATTCCTCAGTTCGTATATGAATTTATATATATATATATATATATATATATATATATATATATATATATGTGTGTGTGTGTGTGTGTGTGTGTGTATATATATGCATATATATGCATGAATATGTATATATAGTTGTATATGTAGATGTATATATATGTATGTATATATACATGTATATATATATATGTATGCATATATATATATGCATATATTTATATGTATATATATATATGTATGTAAATGTACATATATATGGATTTTATGAATATATATATGTATGTATATCTATATATATATATGTGCATATGTATATATATATAAACAAAGAGACTGTTTGCTTGGGCTGCTGTGTCTCTAGTATCTTTGGTGTTATAACTTTTATTATTATATTTTTTCCCTGTCCATTCATTCACGTCATCCGCGACAGACTTTCGTCTCATAATTTGTCTCCCCGTTTACAGTTTTGACGAGAGGGGACGAAGCTGGTCGACTTGTGTTCGTGTTTTTGTTTTAAAATTTATCATCGCCTATAGAAAAAATGTCTTACCTTGCCATAAAAAAATGCCATAATACGTTTTTGTACCGTTAAAAACATATTTAAATATATTTATGAATATATATATGTATATATATATATATATATATATATATATATATATATAACTATGCATATTTATATACCACTATATATATATATATATATATATATATGTATGTATATGTATATATATAATTATGCTTATGTATATATACATATATGTATATATATGTATGCATATATATATATGTATATATATGTATATATATATATATATATATATATATATATATATATATGTATGTATATGTATTTATATGTAGATATATATCGATGAATATATACGTATCTGCGTTTGCATGTATATATATATATATATATATATATATACATTCATATATATGTATATATATAATATTCTTTCTATATATATTATAGATGGACAGTACTTTTTGGAATGCACTCAATATAGGTGTTAGAGCTAACATATAAATTTTTTGTAGTAGATAATTAATTTGATTTCTTTATTCTGGTCAATACACTACACCAGTTGACCCGAACAAAAATATCAAATTATTTATCTACTACAAAATATTTAAAACAGCCAACTTTATTCTCAAAAATATCAACACACCAGCCAAATCAATATTACAACGAACGAACTTTATCTACGAGTTCAAATGACTCATAAGGAACTGTGTTCCTGATCAATCCGAATTCATAAATAATTATATCGGCCACATGACTACATGCCTATTCAGACGCCTTACGTTACACCTATCTGACCACAGCTCTATTAGAATCTATTTAAACACAGATATAAACTTACCCGACCCCACCTGAAACATACTACTAGAAAATACCAACAGAATAACTTCATCCACATGTAAAAAAAGATTAAAGGTAATGGAAGCCTTAATAATAAAATAGAAAAGCCAACACTTAATTATATTAACTATGAACACGGCCACAATGTGTTAACTGAGTTCGGAAAATTAAATATCTTTATAAAACTAAAAACATACACAGATCCCACATACTCAATTAAATTGAAAAAATAAAATTATCCTTGATAATGGCTAAAAGTATAGCCGAAAGCGCTCGGAATTACAGAACATTTGGACAGTTTCTACACACTGTGTGCCGAAAAAAGAAAACACTTGTTCGAACACAAGAAAAATTGAATCAGAAGCTTAATCGTAGTACCTTGTCTGTTGTTTTTAATGAAACATATATAGATGAATGATTGTTGCCTAAATACACACAATATATATAGATAGATAGATAGATATATATGTCTGTGTGTCTGTGTGTATATATATATATTTATATATATATGCATATGTATATTTATATATGTTTGTATATATATACCTTTGTGTATATATATATATATATATATATATATATATATATATATATATATGTGTGTGTGTGTGTGTGTGTATGTATGTATACAATAAAAATGCTTAAACACTAATATTCCATGGTCATAATTTATTCCATTGGAATCGTAAATACGATCCAATTCATCAGACCTACAAATTCAAAAAGAAAACAGAAAAAAACCTACTCCGGAAATAAAAATAGAATTTAGAGAGAGTGTAATTATGAGAGTGTGGGACGAATGTTAGTTCATAAGAGAGGGGTTTAACAGAGAGAGTTTTAAAAACTAGGTGTGAGTGGAAGGGGGAAAAATGATTGTTGTCAGATGTCTAAAACAATAAGGATACACTTCGAGATGACATACACACACCATGGCCGATCAAATCTTAAAGAAGGAGGGAGAGGTAAGGAAAGAAGTGGTGGGGTTAGAAAGATGGGGCGGTTGAAATTAAAATTGCAAGGGACGCTGTGTAATTGAGAAAATTTGACAAAAAATAATATCGACTGCAGGTTACAAATCAAATATTATAAACAATAAATATGACGATTATCTAATCTGGCGAGGACCTATATTTTTATGTTCAAAACGCATGCAAATCCACACATACACAATAATTTATACACGTATATACTATACATACACATCGCCGTGTACCTACATACAAACATACATATCCATGTACACATACACATATACATATATATACATATGCACACATATATACACGTATATCCACCTATACCCTATACACACATTTTCCACATACATGTACATAAATACACATGCACCCACATACACATATATACATACACACACATACAAAAAACAGATATATATACACACACACACATATATATATATATATATATATATACATACAAAAATGTACACACACATATACCTACATATACACGCATACATCCATAGGCATCCACTCCTTACACATTTACACACACTTGTACATATGAACATACGCATACATGCGCATAAACATATATACCTAAAACCTTACATTTCCATACAATTAAACAAAAAAACAATGTATCCCTGTATCTATCCGTCTAGCTATACATACATACACATATACACGCACATCTATACCCACATACACACATATATATACACATACATACATACACATACATATATATGAGTACATATTGCCAAAACATATGCACACCCACACACATACATATATATATATATATATATATATATACATATACACACATCCCTGCATATATATCCTTCTATATATACCTACACCCACATACGTATACATGAATATATACACACATATATCCATACATATACATACATATACCAATACACACCCCCTAAATATATACCTACATATACCCGTAGCCAAGTACATACATACATACACATACATGCATTTACACACACATACACACACACACATATATATATATATATATATATATATATATATATATATATATATATATATATATATATATACCCACATACATACAAATACATACATATAAATTAGAATTTAAGAACTAAATAAGTAAAATTTCAACAATTTGGGCGTAAAAAAAAACAAAAAAAACCCATAGCGCATCACAAAAACATACACAATGATCTATATAGAGATAAACAAAATAAACATAATAGTCATTCCGTTAAAATGTCATGCCCGATGTTTTGAAACAAGATGGAACTGACATAAGTGACAGAAAGTTACAAAACGATGTTTATGTTTTGAATCTTTTCTAATGTCTACATTTAGAAAATATCTCATTACGAAGATTCAACAGTTCATCTTGATTTTTATCTTTGATAATAAAAAATTTAGGGGTGTGTGTATTGGTATATGTATGTATATGTATGGATATATGTGTGTATATGTATATATTCATGTATACGTATGTGGGTGTAGGTATATATAGAAGGATATATATGCAGGGATGTGTGTATATGTATATATATATATATATATGTATATGTATGTGTGTGGGTGTGCGTATGTTTTGGTATATATGTACCCATATATATGTATGTGTATGTATGTATGTGTATATATATGTGTGTATGTGGGTATAGATGTGCGTGTATATGTGTATGTATGTATAGCTAGACGGATAGATACAGGGATACATTGTTTTTTTGTTTAATTGTATGGAAATGTAAGGTTTTAGGTATATATGTTTATGCGCATGTATGCGTATGTTCATATGTACAAGTGTGTGTAAATGTGTAAGGAGTGGATGCCTATGGATGTATGCGTGTATATGTAGGTATATGTGTGTGTACATTTTTGTATGTATATATATATATATATATATATATATATATATATATATATATATATATATATGTGTGTGTGTGTGTGTGTATATATATCTGTTTTTTGTATGTGTGTGTATGTATATATGTGTATGTGGGTGCATGTGTATTTATGTACATGTATGTGGAAAATGTGTGTATAGGGTATAGGTGGATATACGTGTATATATGTGTGCATATGTATATATATGTATATGTATGTGTATGTGTGTATGTATTTATATGTGTATGTGTGTGTACATGTATATGTGTGTGTATGTGTATATATATATATGTATGTATGTGTGTGTGTAGTATATACATGTATGTATGTGTGTAGATGTTTGTGTATATGTATGTGTGTGTATATATATGTGTGTGTGTCCTTGTATATATGTATATATATGGATGTATGTGTGTGTGTGTACATGTATATGTATGTAAGTATGTGTGTATGTGTATATATATATATATATATATATATATATATATATATATGTATATATATGTGTGTATATGGAGGTGTATGTGTATGTGTGTATATATGTAGGTGTAATTATTTGTTTATCATATGCGCGGTAATTATTAGAAAGCGTTTAGTATCAGAGATATTGAATCAGATATATGTATATGTGTGTATGTATATGTATGTGTGTATGTATGTGTGAATATGTGGATATATGTGTATGTGTACATGGATATGTATGTTTGTATGTAGGTACACGGCGATGTGTATGTATAGTATATACGTGTATAAATTATTGTGTATGTGTGGATTTGCATGCGTTTTGAACATAAAAATATAGGTCCTCGCCAGATTAGATAATCGTCATATTTATTGTTTATAATATTTGATTTGTAACCTGCAGTCGATATTATTTTTTGTCAAATTTTCTCAATTACACAGCGTCCCTTGCAATTTTAATTTCAACCGCCCCATCTTTCTAACCCCACCACTTCTTTCCTTACCTCTCCCTCCTTCTTTAAGATTTGATCGGCCATGGTGTGTGTATGTCATCTCGAAGTGTATCCTTATTGTTTTAGACATCTGACAACAATCATTTTTCCCCCTTCCACTCACACCTAGTTTTTAAATAAAACTCTCTCTGTTAAACCCCTCTCTTATGAACTAACATTCGTCCCACACTCTCATAATTACACTCTCTCTAAATTCTATTTTTATTTCCGGAGTAGGTTTTTTTCTGTTTTCTTTTTGAATTTGTAGGTCTGATGAATTGGATCGTATTTACGATTCCAATGGAATAAATTATGACCATGGAATATTAGTGTTTAAGCCTTTTTATTGTATCCTTACTCTGTCCTGGACATTGAGTTCTACCTGGATTCTATCCTCTCGGAAATTTTTTATTCTAAAATATACATGTGTATATATGCACCTGTGGATTTTGCATATATATGTATATTTACCACTAATATTATCAATATATGTATATATATACATGTTTATATATACATTTATATATATATATGTATATATGTATCTGTAGATATATTTATGCGTAAATATACGTGCGTCTCTCTCTCTCTCTATATATATATATATATATATATATTGTCGTCTAAATTACGCAAAAGTTAAAATAATACTCTCATCTCATTTTAACAGTTATATTTACCAAAATTACACAAAAATGTCTTGAAATACTGAAGAGGAGATTTATTCAATAAAATCGTCATTGACTTCAACCACTGCCTCCAGACGACTTCCGAATCTCCTGCCTCCCTTCTGGAAGCTCTCCTTGTTCAATTTCGGGAATCCTGCCATAATCTTTGCCTTCAATCTATCTTTGGTGTGTCTCTGCTGGAGTACACATTTTGTCGTGTGCATACGCCTATTGAACTTTTCAAGTCATAAAAATATGAATGTACACATGAAAATGCAAATGTAAATCTGTTCTATCATATGCATAATCATGTATATAAGCATGTATGAGTTACTATATGCATGCCTATATGTACATAAACAGGTAATGACCCTAGCCCCTTCCTCAAGAAAAATGTATCGTATGGCAGTGATATAGCCCTCTGAAGCATATACATGTAATATTAAATTTCATTAAGCTTTTCCAGCATGGACAGGATTATGATAAATTTTTATTCCCTTTTTCATTTACTTCATTCCCCCCACTTCCTTTTTTTCCCTTATAGTCATTTTTCTCTCTCTTATTTTTTCCTAATAGAGGATTTAGCTGTTGTTGTGGCGTGAAACAGACTGAGGAAGTGAAACAGAATGTGAAAGCAGTCGTCAGGAAAGAATATGAAAAGTTAGGCTCAATGTCGTAAGTACAGACATATTTCACAACAGAATTCCGTTTTTTATTGCCTGGTTCGAATTCCAACTAGTTGCTATCGATTGATAAGTCATTGACTCTTTAATTCTGAAAACGTGGATTCACAATAAACTGTTTCTTTTCGTAACCTCCAGTCAACGTTGCTATTATCTTTATGAACAATTGTTTTCGCTGGCATCGGTAAGCCAAGAAAAGAACAACAGAGGTTACAAAGAGATTAAAAAGCATTGTACGGAGAACAATGAGAACAATGTGTGAATTTTGAATGAGGAAGGGAACATTGCGTAATAAACATCGTTTGACGCCCAGTGGCTAGCGAAAGCTAAACACTGAACGTGTTAAATTTCCATTTTTCTTTATACTTTTTTTTTTTTCAATTATTTTGCAATACGTTTATATTTTATTTCCATTTTATCAACATTGTGACATTATTTGATACTGGCAAACGGAAAGAAAAGGATTAAAACTAAAATATATCTTGGAACAAGACTAAAAGGGTTAAAGAATGGAACGATAGACAGACTAAGAGAAAGAATCGAGATTTTTTCTAATTTAAAAAATCTATTTATTTATTTTGTTGTTGAGAAGATATTACCACCGAGGCCATCTGGTAAAGCTGGGCTGACAAAAATGTAAGTAGAAAAGACAGTTTCTAGGAAACAGCCGGTTGAAGTAATATTTGGTAATTTTTAAAGACAAGTCAGAATTAAAAATCTGATTCATTTCGCCTATCAAAAAGTGGAATGTGTATACAAGCTGAGAAAATAGAATTTCTTTATGTAAGAACCCAACCCTGGGTTCTTATATTGCGATGACCCTTACAAGATGGGGAGATAAGCTGACTGGAGAAAATAGCTGATAAATTTCTGATTGTATAAACAAGACCAGGCTGGGGAAAATTTGCTGACGAGAAATTAAAAACTGCTCTCGGAAAAATCTTCACCAACAAATATGAAACCGGGATTGTGTCGCCTACTTCACATCAAGAAATATCTACTCAAAGTCCGGACGCAGATACATGCACTGCCACCGACACAACGACAAGAAAATCACAAGACCTCAAAGAACTGTTAACAGGACGTTTTCTGTGACAAGATAATTCCGCAAAATACGATTTTCTTTTTTTTTTTTTTTATCACCATTATTGTATACCTTCTTCCTTTCTCCTTTACTTCCTTTCTCTTTTCTTCTGTTATACTCATAAAAGGTTTGAATCTCGAGGGTTTGGTTTCATTCTAATTTCTCACGACGTGTCACGTCATTGAATTATCCTTTTTTTCTACTGCGGTAATTATTTATCTTTTCGAACAGACTTAAACGGGTGAAATACCAATACTACAAAAATGAACTAGCAGTTTATGCTAGAAAAAATATGGACGAGTTAGAAATTTGCTTAGACGTGACTCGCTTGAGGAAGAAGTTCGATAGCTGTATTATTTTTGCATCTACTAAGGACTTTGTAGTAGTTCCTACGTTCTTTTTTTTCTTTCTCTTTTTTACAGTTGTGAAATTTAATTGTGCAAAAAATCTTCGCTCTAAATGACCGAATTTAAAACTGTAAAAGATGTAAAGGCTTTGTTGTTTTACCCTGTCTCCCTTAAAATGAAAATAACTTCGGTCATAGATATTATGTTAGCAGAGAAGTTCTTCAATAACTTTTCTTCGTAAAACAAGACAACCTCATAAGTAAATGGTTAGAACAGGTCGACTTCATAAATTCAAAAATAAACGAAGCCTCTAAAAAGGCAGATATTAATTTGATAAAAATTTGCCTTTTACCAGACAAAGGAATTGAATATATCTCTCACGTATATAGAAAGACAGTGGAAATAGAACAAAAGTTTGTTTCACCCACTCCCACGATGAGATTGCCACAAAATTTTAATGGGGCAGACCAAATAAAATCTCAAACGCTAAGGCCCAGATTCCAGTGCGCCAAATTTAGCGGCAGTGAAGTCGGTAAATTTGAATTTAAGAATTTCCTGGTTCAATTCAAGAACTGTGTTACCTCGGTAAATTATGAGAAAGCAAAATTTTCACACTTGAAAAGTTTTTTAACCGGCTTCGCATCACAATTAATATCGCATCTGTCACTTGAAGATGATAATTATGTCGTAGTCATCAATTTATTGAAAAGGGAATTTTTAGATATACTCTTCATTATTAACGAAATTTTTAAACAATTACTGGATAATAACCCTAAATATAACCCAGACTTTCTTAATGTGAAAAGATATTTTTCGGGAATTAAAGCTGACTTATCTGAACGGAAATCTGTTTGGATTTTTTTAAGAGAACAAACCAGGCTTTGAGATAGCCGTATTTTTTTTCAAAATTACCCCCTGCTTTTCAAAAAGAATTCATTCACAATGTTGGTAGTAATTATCCAAAACTCAACCATATTTTTCATTATTTACAATGAGGTAATAAAAAACTTAATACAAATCACTCTTAAGAAAGCAGAAATCCTTACGGCCAAGATAATCTTAAGTCGCCGGAAAGGAATTATAACAAGAACCACAACATTAAAGGTAGTGTTTCTACACAAGAAAATTCTTCGACTAAAGCCAGCAAATTTGTTACACACTGTAAGCTTTGTAATCTAAACGGGTATTTTATGAGTCGTCGTACTGAGTATTCTACCTTTGAGCCGAGATGTTCTACATGTAAAGAACTTGACCTGTGCCTTCTCTGTACAAGTGCTAATCATAGAACTGAAGACTGCCCTGACCAAAACAGTAAGTTACCTCGTGAATGTGCAATTTACAAATCCAGATTTCATGTTAGCCCTCTTTGTAAAGAATCTGTTAAAAGTAAAAACTATTATTCTACTAACTTGTGTTTTAACACTCGCATGCAGGAACAACCCTTTATCTTGCTTATAGTGTGTAAAACAGTCAGTCCTATTTGGTAATGACAAACGCTAAAGTGGCATCTATGAAGCCTAAGAGTTTACCTACGCTGGAATTACTTGCCCTATTTTTGGCTATCAAGTGTTTACTATTATTAAATGCTTACACCCGAATTAAAATCAGAGATATTTTAATATCAGTTGTGTTGTCGTGGCTATTGTCTCACAAGATTAAAACCAAAAATCAGTTTGTGAAGAATACTCAAGGATATACATCTAATGAATAGAGAACTGAAAGAAAAGAAGTCATTGTAAGTAAAATTTAAATATGTTCATACTGAATAAAATCCAGCTGACTTACTCACAAGGGGAATAACTTTCGAATAATTCTGGCAAAATCTAGACCTGAAGGGTTCAGTGGAAATCATATAGAATGGCCATTAAGTGAGCTTCAGTGTTTAAGTTCGAGGAATAAATCTATTGTGCAATCAACTTCATTAAATTCTACTGTAAGTAGCAGAAAACCACAGCTCGTAGTACCCTTTGACAAATACTAGGATTTTAATAAATTAATTAATGTAACAGTTAATATATTTAAGATCCGAAATAGATTAAAACATATGAACCAGCATCCTAGTCAAAGTGCCAAACTTTATTCGTTTAAGGTAATCCAACAACAAAGCTTTGCAGAAGAAATTTGCTTACCTTCAATACCCCCAAAGTAAAAAATACCTGAATTAGTAAAAACTTTGAAACTATTTATAGACCAAAGGTGGGGTGTAATCAGAGCTAAAGGTAAACTAATGATTATGAAGTTACCAATCCTGTCCTGTTGTCTAAAGATTATGCCTTAATTAAATTTATGATCGTTGAACATCAAAAAAGATGAAAACATCTTGGTATACAGTGAACTTTAAACAAAATTCGACTTTCAGGGTTTTGGATCCCTAAAGCGAGACAAGCTGCCAAAAACGTTATTTCACAATGTATCATATGTGAAAAATTCAATAATCTAACTTTCAAATATCCTAAAGTTACGAATATCCCAAAACAGTCAATCTCGTTAAACCATTTCTACATACTGAGATTGACTACACTGGACATGTTTGGGTGAAAAGTGACCAAGTTGTTACTAAGATGTATATGCTTATATTTACTTGTCTTAATATTAGGCAGTTCATATAAAATTAGTTAAAGACATGAGCACTCATTCTGGCTTTAGTTAGATTTACAAATATATATGGTATTTTATCACATATTTACAGCAATAACGCCAGATCATTTATTGCTGGTTGCAATCAAATTGAGTAAGTTTTCGCTTCCAGTAAATTTAATGAACACTTTCAAGTGTACAACATAAAACACATCAAAATACCCTTATACACCGCTTGGGTTGGGAGTACATGGGAAGTGATAGTGAATTATTAAATTCTGTTTGTATAAAACAATTGGACGTTCCCGAATCAAACATTTTGATCTTCTCACTGTGATATCTACTATTCAGAATGCCATCAAGACCTCTTACTTATAGATGTTTTACAGACTCAAATCTCGAAATAATATCTCCGAATTGTTTTCTTCATCCTAATGTTAAGGTAGGACTTGTATTGAAAATACATGATCAAGATATTTGGAAATCTGACCCTTCTTCAAGATGTAATCAAATCTGTTGAAACTCGTGATGCCATCTTAGCTAGCTTTGGTATCAAGATTATTTATTGAGCTTAAGAGAACAGTGTAGAGATTTGCATGAGTTTAACTTTCACAATAAAATCAGTGATGATGATGTGAAAAAAAATATTCATGCTAAAACTAGACTATTTTGGCTTCTGGGAAGGGTTTTGGAATTAATTATTGTTGATAACAACAAAGTTCGATCCATGAAAGTCAAAAGAGGTGACTGCTCTGTTCAGGTTCATTCAATTAAACTGTAATATACAATAGAACTATCATTAACTAATACTCACCACCCTAGTATCATTCCTGATTCAGAAAAATCTGTTGATGGGGAAGTTAATATTTCAAATTCAGATGTATCTAATCAAGTTCTAGATTCTAATGGTGCTTCTAACAAGATTTTACAACTTCCTAAAAAGGCCAAAAACATCAAAGGCAAAAGAAATCCCCCAATGAGCCTTATGTATACTCCTAAAGTAAACATTACTTAAAACTAATTTGCGTATTTAAACATGTAAATTATATATTACAGAATACTAAACATTTGACAAAATCTCATATTCTGTAATTAGTCTCTCCTTTAAGTTCATTAAAAATAAATAAATGAACATAAATATGGCGACAAAGATGAGGACAATAGTCCGAATAATGTAAATAATGTACATAATACCTCATCTCAGAAATATAGACAGACTCTGAAATAAATGAACATTTAAAACTTTTAAAATTTTGAATTAGAAAATAGTGTTTCCAACCTTGAGATTTTTTTCTCATTCTATTATTACTTTCCTCTGTTGGAATTTTTATGTGAAGTGCAAAAAAAAAGTGAGATCTTTTCTCATTTTATTATTGCATTTCATCCTTGGAACCCTTTTTGAAAAAACAAAATAAAAAAACAAAAAAAACAAAGAACACTTGACCTCCCGAACTGTGTGGCAAGTTACATTGCAATAAATCCATATTGCAATGTTGTTTTGAGGGAGAATATTGAAATTATTGCGAGTCTTTCGGAGTAAACCCCATTAGACGGGCCACTTGGCATTGCTACAACGATCCCTATTACTGGCTGAAAAGAAACCAATCAGAAGGCCCCTTACTAAAGCTGCTTCATTCCGATCTGCATGCCATGTTTGAATCTGTCTTCCTCTATCCCACGTTCGTTTTCAACGAGTAGCACGTACAAAAACTACTCTCGGAAAAAACTTCACCAACAAATCAGAACCGGGATTGTAGCGCCTACATGACGTCAAGAAATATCTTATTCGAACGCTGAGACATTCGCTACTACGGAAAAAATAAGAAAATCACAAGACCTCAAAGACCAGGACATTTATTTATGTGACGAGATAAGTCTACAAAATACCATTTTTTTTTTTAAATTGCAACACCATTATTGTAAACCACCTTCCTCTCTCCTTTTCTTCTTGTTATATTCATAAAAAGTTTGAATCTCAATGGTCTGGTTTCGTTCCTTTTCTCACACCGTGTC
Source organism: Acanthosepion lycidas (assembly GCA_963932145.1). Taxonomy (NCBI): domain Eukaryota; kingdom Metazoa; phylum Mollusca; class Cephalopoda; order Sepiida; family Sepiidae; genus Acanthosepion; species Acanthosepion lycidas. Next base: position 106,713,646 of record OZ010593.1, on the reverse strand, counting down.
ACGTCACTGAATTTCTTTCTACAGTGGTAATTACTTAAACGATCTCCGTAGTTTATTTACACTTACATAAAATCACTCTTAAAAGACATTAGGGGACCCGAACTATGTAATATTTCGAATACACCACAGTACGCATGCTAGAAAAAGAAAGAAAATCATATGAGCAATGTAACGTGTCACGCTTAAGTTTTAACTATAATTTAATTAGACGATATCATTTGCGATGAAAAGCAAATTTAAAGTTAAACATTTAATAAATAATTTTTTTTTAACCTTTCACTCTGTTAGATATTTAAATTTAACTTTAAATGAGTTACTTATTTAATTTTTAATCGCGTGTTACTTCAGGTTCGTCAAGATCGAAAAACGGATGGATGGATGGACACACTGCGCTTTATTTATATAGATGCTATTTACGAATTCAGTTCTAGCACGGGTTAAATCATTTCAATGTATTTCGTTTGATAATCAACACTGAAATGCAAATATTACTAATTGCTGAACAAAACAATTATACCCTTTTTAATTACATATTTTTCATTTAGAAATATTTTTCTACAAATTTACTTTCACTGGTCTCATTATTTTAGACAAAAATTTCTTTCCATTTATTTTTTTCTTCCATCATGAAAAATATTTTTTCAAAATGTAAGCATATATATTTAACGGTTCATTCAACACTTACAGATTAGGAATTAGAAGTGCATGTAAAGTTAACTTTAAATTTGAAATGAACTTGCTGATTAAAGAATAGTTCCCCTTTTCATTTATTTATTTGTAAATAGTTATATAAATTTTATAAATAGAAAGTGAATTGACAGCTTAACAGCCGTCATGGAATCATATGACCAAAACGCCGTAATAAAGCAGCTTTAAGGAAATTCCAGTTGATGATGCCAATTTTCTTAGGAAGTAGGAATAAAATAGAAGCTTCCGTCTAGACCTGAATTTGCATCCCGTATTCTGGAATCTCGTCTCTTATAGAAGACGCCTTTCACAGAATCCTATGGCTAAATGGGATCAAATTTACAACCATACTGCCATCTTCAACTTTAAATTTTAAGCCTGTAGTTTTCGGGCTTCCAAATCATGGAGTACAATTTAAAATATCGTCTGTAATTTATTCCTACTTCGCTCTACGACCTAGAAAGTTAGGATAATAATAAAAAAATAGATTACTGCTCTTTTACACAGGTAATGCCTTCTTCCAATTCTTTCAAATAAGGTGAAGAAAATGAATAATAGAATTATTTCATCTCGGAATGCAAGTAATTTATTGTTGTTTATTCTTGGACCGTCGTTAAGTGAACTGTCTACTGGATACTGTTACGTTGTCCTTTTAAAGTAATCATAATTTCAAAAGTCCAAAAGGTTTTGACGAAACGTAGTAAAAAGAGTGCAAGGTTTGGTGAAAATTAAACCGTTAAGACTTCGACAAAGAAGCCTGACGAGTTATTTCTAGTCATAAATCTCAAAGGTGATTTCTTTTCAAGTAATTTCATAATACTGACCACAAACTCACAAATACACGTATCTATTCATGCACGAAAACACTGTATCAGTTGTACGACATCTTGTTTTTGTTGTGACCAGTATTCACTGGCGACACATGGTGGTTACTTAAGTTGGAATTCGTATATATTAGTTTTTCCAGAACTGTGTAATCTAATGCAATGTTTGGTAATATAACGTAGATCATTTAGGACCTCAACGCCTCACTTAGTGACACATCCGTGTAACGATTCCTCGAACGTAAATGAAATCTCGTTAAATAAAAAAATCTAACCAGTCGTTATTGTATACTGTACAAAAACTTTGATCGAGATTGTATTCTCTATTGAACTGAATCAAAACGAAGAAAGTGCAAAACATATAATAAAATTACCTGTATTTAAAGTATACAAATCGAAATAATGTGCAAAATAAGAGCTAATTATAATTTGTTTATTACGTTTTCTGCTCAATACTCGACTATACTGCATAGACATTTAGAAATAAATTAGAAATGCTATAAATAGTGCAAAAGTGATATTACCTGAAGCTGGTTGGCTCAAACCTATTACGCGCGTATTATACTTGAAATAACGGTTAGGTACAACTTCTGTGACCAGCTCTTGCGAACGGAACCAGGTCGTTAATTGAGGAATGGTTGCATAGAGCTTTCAATCTTCAAAGGATGCCCAGGTATTTTAGTCTTATCTAAGACTGAGTTAAATTTGATAAAAATCAACAAAGGGCGCTTGTCTTAAAGCCGTGTTTACCAAGCAAGCCTCATCACAGACGACTGGCTAGTGAAATAAGTGAAATTAATCTGGAGTCCAACTTTTCTGAATCGGCCAAAGTAAAATATTTATCACCACGATTTTTAATTAGTAATAAGAAGGACGATTTTGAGCTTTTGAAGATATTGATTATTTACTAAGGTCATTGTATTGGTTACAGTAATCAACCTCACTAGATTAATTAATTAGTCTATAATAGAGGCTTCAATGGGATTGAGCAGGTATCTAGATGTCAAATAAATCTGTATCAACGGATATCAACCTACAGTGGCAAAACAGTTAGCAGGTTCTCCACGCATACCAATTCACCAGTATAGCATGTTCGATCGTTCGGTGTCATTACCTCTGCCTTGTGCTCGGTTGAGCAAAATATAAACAACTCTAGTGACAGATAAATAAGACAAATTTATTTACTTATAAAGAATTTAATTTGGGTCCGTTATGATGGAATTTGTTTGACTCCTGTTTTTGGTTAGTAAAATATACGCATATACATAACAAAGTGAAACATCTATGCATATATATATGTGAATTTATTATCAGAAGTATTTGGTTGTACTAGTTTGGTAGATATATGAAAGTTCTTGTAATGGGGTTGTTAAATCTTTGGTTTTTTTTGGGGGGGTTGTGTTTCTCATGGTGAATGAATAAATTATTTGCAAACTATATGTCTATCATTAAAAGGTAATATTAAATATGAAAAAGTGATATTTGTGTAAAACTTATCTGTAGTCTTCATTTCAGGAGCAGCTCAAATCCATGTGCTTTCTTGGTGAGAGGTCGAGGAAAAAGAGGATGACTGTAAATTTCCTGTCAATAGGGCGGTTTCCTTTTTACTCGGAATTTTATTCTCGTGATCTCGAGAATACTCCACAAGCTCCTCTTTTAGTAACGGGGTTAATAATATACGTTATCTTTATCTATATATATTATCTTTTTTCCATGATACCAATTTGACGGAAGTGGCTTTTGGGTAAAAAGGGTCAGTTTTGTTCTGGTTGTTTCTGTTGATTGGGTTAGTTTTTCTTTAATAGATGCGTTATCTGCTTGTTTAGCATGATTATTACTCGCTTCTACATACGGTTTAAGCCTGACAACAGATATTTTGATGTGTGTATCCTTCGGAGTACGTTGGAGAACTTCGAAAGAGCCAGTGCATCGTGCTTCAAGGTCTACTTTGATCCAGACTTTCCAGCAGCTTAATTGTCGCTCGTTAATTGGATAAATTTTAGTTATTGCTTTATGTAGATCCTTCGCAAATTTTTTATTCTCAATTGTATCACTGCTATCGTCTATCAACAATTGTGGAATCGGAATATGTGTTTCTGTTACTGCGAAAAAGGGTTAAAAATTGCTGTTATTGGGTGTACTACGGATGCCTGGTAATATCACTTATTGGTAATGCTGCTAGCCATGACTTTTTTCTCGTCGTTTTAATTGTCCGATGTACTCGTTCGACTAATCCGTTGGTTTTGAGGATGGTATGCGGTTGTAGGTAGCCTACAAAAAACAATTATTTTTTTTATATTTCTGTGAATAGTTCACTTTCAAATTGTTTACCATGGTCTTTGATAATGTGAAGCGGCACGTTCCAACGTGCAATCCACACATTAATAAAGGCTCAGCCAACAGTCCGCACTGTTATTTCTGCTTCAAGTCGTAAGGTCAACCCATGTTAGCTAGTAACGATATGGGCTGTTGTAAGCGTCATCGTTATCCTTCATGGGACAGAGGGGACCAAGAATGTCGAGATGTGTAGTATGAAACCTAACTGTGTGTATATGAATAGGCTGTATTGGTGTTTTGATGTGTATGTTAAACATAGCTGCTTGGCAAGTCTCACACTCAGAGTAGAATTGTTTAACCATTATTATCTATATTTGGCCAAAAGAACCGAGCTTTAATCATCTTACTATTTACTCTTGTTCCTGCATGTGATATAGAATGTATGCTATCGAATATTGCTTTACGCAAAGGACTAGGTATATATTGCCCGGGAAAGGAAGTCAATGCATCGCAAAGTACAAATATATTATCGTAAATATGTATATTTTTTAGGTTAGGAAAATTATGTATGTCTGAATATACAGCTTGGGCTTCTGCTATTGATGATAGGTCTCAAAGATTGACCTAAATTGCTAAGGTGGGTCGTGACAATCAGTAAGGCTTGTTGGCTCTGCAGTTTTTTTATTTTGCTGGGGTAAGAAAGGCCCTGCATAAAAGTTCATGATCCGTCAGTAGCAACACTTGCTGGCCTCCTATTATGTGCCGAAAATGTAAAATTGCGAGGCATGCAACGAGAAGCTGTAAAATGTGGAATATTTGGTTTGTGTTTGCAAGTTTTAAAAGAAACCTATTGGAATAGGGTTGCCTTCAAAGATTTGGTGTAATGCAGCACCAGCTGCGTATTAACTGCTATTGGCAACCAATTGATAAGTGGTGCAGTCACGTTGAGGGTGTGCTAATGGGAGGTAGTCGCATAGAACTTTAATAATGCTATAATAGGCTTCTAATTCACATTCGTTCAACGTAAATGCACTGTTTACGTTTTGTCGTATTCATCTGTAAGAGATAACACCATTTCTGCGAAATTAAATATTAGTTTTCTATAGAAGTTAATCATTCCTAGAAATATACGTAAACTTTTGTTATCGTAAGAATTTTAGGTCATCAAAATTTTTAGTTAATGGCTTGATACCGTCTACACTAATATTGTATCCTAGGAAATCTATAGATGTGATATCTTGCATGATGACTGATCCTCACTGAAAATAAGAATATCGTCTCTATGGCGATCTTGTCTACGTCAGCAGGGTGCATCCTGATTTCGCGATAAGCAGAAACGAGGTCGAGGTTTTGTTTGCTAATTTGGCAAAATTTCTCTGATAGTTTTGTCATAATCTTCCTAAACCATATCTTCTTTTGATTCATGTTACACAAATTTCCACCACTGGCCGGGTGTGAATGCTCCGAAACCCAAGACCGAATTCAAAATCCCATCAAACACGCATCGGCCTCGTACACACTTTCCGCTTCCCTCACCCCCCCCCAAAAAAAACATACAATTCAATTTTTCACCCAATAGCACCCACTCCAGCCTAAAGAAGTGAAATCGAAATTGGAGCCGATTTATGGCTACGAAAGCCCATCAAAGAGACATATTCGGCAATCGGTCGGCACAACAGCCAGGGTTCCCATGCTCATCAGAACGACATCTCCACACCCAAAGTAAACTGACCTCTCATCTCCAAGGACAACTTGCCAAAGCCCGTCGCCGCAGTAAGTCACGACTCAGCCTTCCTCTACTACCGTAAGCCACTGCGGACGGCTTTACTTATCTCTTTCTTTCAACGAAAGACTTTCACATCACTTCATCATTCGTTATATTTTTTGTTAATATAATTATTTATTTCTTAAACCTCTGTCGTTTTTTGTTTCTGCCACCATACATTTAATATAACGGTTTCCTGATCATAGTAGATGCAGGCGAGTGACTGCCAGTTTCAATTCTGTGGTACACTCGGTTGTATTTACGATCAGTACGTATGTGGCAATAACACGTTAGGATATTAATTAACTCGGATAAGGTCTGGTACATTGTTGTGAATCACTAAGTTGATTGCGGAGTTACGTGTTTTAAGTGTTTTAAGTGTTTTTTGTGCACGAAGTGGTACGCTCTATTATACTCTTTTCGTTACAGTCGATAAATCCGCTACTTCGAAAGTCCAGGAAAATAATCTAAGGCTTGGAATTTCGATATCAAGCTAATTTTGCCGGTAACATTTAATGTTCGTGCCGTTAGTTGTTACATTTTACAGATATTGATTCAAAAGATATCCCGTTAATTATCCTAAAAGGGATAATGGAAACGCTTGCACCGACGTTGAATGCTATTTTAGTTGCCCCTATTTTTGTCCGTATCTCTAGTAATGGCGAACCTGAATAAACTGAGTTCTCCCTACTAGTTTTCCGAATTGCTGTTAGCTGGTGATTGTGGTCGTGAATTTAGTGACATTTTTCACGTTTTTTTTTTTTTTTTTTTTTTTTTTTTTTTTAATTAACCATCTACACCATGTCTTTATTCGCAAAATAAATACGTGTACGGCATATTTTAGGTTTTAGAGTTTCAGCGAAAGAATGAAGCCCATTTGCTATGTAGTTGTCGGTATGCGATTTGCTAGCTCTGTTGCCTTGTGCCTTATTTTGCAGTGACGTAGCAGTCTGTGTCCTGTACATGAAGGTACATCAGCTTATTGTCCTAGGCGTACGGGCGCTAAATCGTTCTGTGATGCTATTACTGGAGCTGTAGTCGATGGAAGTGCTTGTATAAATTTATACAGCACGATATCTTGTCCTATATTTAACCTCGTGGCTATTTCCATCATTTCCTGGGGTAATTTGATGGACGTCCTGTAATGGATGCTGTGAACATTAATTCATTCAAAGTTCCAGCATTGTTTTTTAATGTGATTCTACGAGTTTTGTTTTTTTAATTCATCGTAATTCTGTGAGTCTAAAACTGAGACAGTAATACTTGTTACTATTTCCGATGGCAGTGATGCGATGACCAAATAAAATTTTGTTGTAGAAGCTGTAACGACTCTTCCACTTCGACTATTGAAAACCAACCATCAACGGATGTTTCCATATAGTCAGTTATTTGTTGAACAGAGGTGTCGTTTTCCTTTTCCATTATTTTGTTTAAATATGTAAATTCTGGAATACTTGTAAGGTAAGATCACTTTGATTAGTTCTTGTATGTAACTTGTCCAAATGAGATATTTGAAGACTGTTTTATAGCATTACCACGCTTATAAGAACTTGGGCTTACTGTCATTTGTTCCAGGCTCATAGTTTAATTTTTTTAAATACATAAAATCGTTTTTGGTTGGGTTTTCCAATTTTTGTTTCCTTATCGTTTTATTTTTTTTATTTTGGCTCAAAGTTTATTATTTGTGGATTTTTGTGTGAGTGTATAGTAAGCTCACGTCGTGGTTATCACTTTCTCTTTTCAATGTTATTTGACGAAAATTTCACGTCGTCGCCAGTAGTGCTTTCCTTTGTTTAATTCCGTTAGATCGACCCAAATGTAGAAACGTTAGGAGTATTTAATCGTTTTTTTAACAGGTAAAACATTGAGGGTTTATTTTATTTTATTTTTTAAGCATTTCACCCCAAGCAAGGCGGAATGTCACAAGCACGCAAGGGGTTACAGAATGGGAGCGAGAGTAAAGAGGCGTGATAGAGGAAAGGGTGAAGAGAAGGACAGGGGATTTGGAGATGTCACTTGACATTACATTTAAATAGTTGGAGATTATAGCTATCAGGGAAGAGAATTCCACAGATGGGAGGTACGAGACATGAAGCTATTGGATTAGAAGAGACAGCCACGTTTAACCGTTTCGACAGTGAAAGGGTGGGACCGTGATGCCAGCCTAGTAGCACGCTTAAATTCATGCAGTCTGGGAACTAGCGAAAGTAGCTCGTCGGAGAAGTTACCATGAAAGTATTTGTAGAAAAGACAGAGGGAGGCAATGGCACGTCTGTGAGAGAGCGACTGTAGACGAGATGCCAGATCAGGAACAATCACATTGCATATCCGTCTCTGGATTTTGTCGAGGACCTTAAGGCGAACAGCGGGGTCACCAGACCATATATAGCAGCAGTATTCAATGCAAGGGCGAATGGTTGATTTATAGATTTGAAGGATGGACTCGGGCGAGAAAAACTTTCTGGCGTGACACAGGGAACCAACTTTCCTTGCGGTGTATGAAGCAATTGATTCAATGTAATTGTTCCATCTCAGGGAAGCGGACAGTGTGAGACCAAACACTCACAAAGATGGTTCCCTGTGGTGAGTAATAGAGAGCAGTTTTGTTTTAGAGGCATTAAAGTTAACCAGTCAATTCCTGCCTCAGTCTACAACTGATTGGAGGTCCTTTTCGAGACTAACGGCCAGGTTAGTTTTGTCAGTGATACCAGACTTGCTATTGAGGCAGGAGTGTCGTCAGCATATATGCCTACTTGGGAACTGATGACATCGGGGAGATCGTTAATGAAGATAAGAAACAGAGTAGGACCAAGGATAGAGCCTTGGGGGACACCTGCGTTCGTGGGAAAGGAGCTGGAGGAGAATCCGTTGACGTCCTTCATTACACGTTTTGACAAGAATGATAGTATTAAGTCAAATAATCGACCAAAAATTCCGTATCTTTTAAGCTTACGAAGGAGGCTGGCGTGCCAGACGCTATCAAACGTTTTAGAGATATCTAGAGCCACGACACGAGCTTCTCCGTTATCGTGGAGTGCTTGGTTAACAATTTCAGTTATGGCCGTGAGCACATCAGCTGTAGAACGGGCAAAGCGGAAACCATATTGCTTATCAGATAGCAGATCATGGGATATAAGGTGATTAACCACTTCGGCGTTTATTAAAGCTTCAAAGACTTTGCCGAAGAGTGGTAGGAGACTGATAGAACGATAGATAGATGGGTCAGAAGGGTCTCCAGAGTTCTTAAAGACAGATACAATGAGGGCTTCCAACAGGCTTGAAAGCAAGAGTCGTTGAGGCAGTAGTTATATAGTTTGGAGAGAACAGGGGCCAGTTCAGGAGCACATTTCTTCAGGTCAACGGATGGTATCCCGTCCCCACCACATGTCCAAGCTGGTAGTTGACTCAGAGAAATCCTCAGCCCTTTGATAGGTCTCCTCTTTAGTCCTGCTGACATGCAAACGAGCCTGATAACTAGGGATATTTTTGACAGGAGTACTTACCAAGAGGTGGGGGGAAGAAAGAAAAAGATTTTCCCCTTCTTAAATTAAGTTTTAACTTAGTATACGCCCCATTGCCCCTTCCTAAAATACTATTCAGTTATCCAGCATTTCTCAATCGTTCAGTGGAGACTGGCACGATATTGAAGTGAACCGCGTGGCTATTTGGAAGAAAATAAACCAAGGCATATGTACGCCTCTTCTGTCAGCCAGCGGTCATATAGTTCATTTTGAAGGAGTCAACGAGAGAAAAAAAAATTTCAAAGAATTTATCCAAACTTTTCAAAACAATTAAAATGTTGCATTTCCAGCCTGGCACGTTAGTTGCGGTGATGAAAGCTTAAGTTAACGTGTTATGTTGAATATTTCGAGTAAGTTTGTTGATTCTTTTTTGGTTTATTGGTTCTATTTTTCGTTACAATTGGTATGTCGCATGAATCCCTTTTTACTTTTTATACAAAAAAATAAAACATGGATGGAGGTTAATAAGGTTGTTGTAAAGTTAAATGATTTATTGAAACATCGAATAACATCTAATACATTTTTTCTCACTTCAGATTCGCAGAGATAATGGTTGTTATTCTTTTTTTCACCCTTGCTTTGCTCTGGATAACGCGGGATCTCCAAGCTGCAGGAGGTTGGGGTCTTTTATTTGGTGAAAAGCAAGTAACAGATTTATTTTATTTATTTAATTTTCATAGATAAACATCTTTGATACAACTTAATTTAAAATTAATTGTGAATAGGCAGACATTTTCTATGTTTTTACCATTGTAAGTAATATTCAAAATTTAATTAAAAGGAAAAATAAAATCTAATTAGGAGGTATAAAAAGAGATATTTTCATTCAGTCTCTGTTGATCAAACAAATACAAAAAAAAATCAGTTTCTCTTCTAAAAACAGATAAATACGAGACTTTGCAACAGGTCGTAGTCAGTCAAATCAAAAAGAGGAAACTAAGCAACGAGAGATCAAAAGACTTACTGACAGCTGAAAATACATGTCAGTTTCTCTAAATTAATACACTTGCGCTTCATTCTCTCCTATAAGCGCTGTCATGACATTTACTAATTGCATGAACTTTCTCTCTATATCAGACACACGTTCATTTCTATAAATGATATAATAAGATTGACCGTTATAAATTTTCGACTAGCATTTCTTTCATCTTAATTTTGTTTTGTCATCTCAGTCACTCAGATTTTAATTCAATGGCTAACAGAAAACAACATTAATCAGAGATAAACAAAGTCTCGACGAGATTCGAAATCACAACCGTTTTGCATCGGGTAGCTTTTTCCGTAACATCTGTCTTACCACTTGAGCTACAGCAACGTTATGGTTGGCAGAAAATAAAATCTAACGATATATATTTATTCTTTACTTATCCTTGATCGTTCGACGCAAATGCAATGTTATTGTTTTTACAGAAACCAGTAGTAATGATATTATCTTGAAAGTTTATTAATTAAAAATCAACTTTATTAAATTTTTAACTAGATTTTACTTTAATTAAATTGTTTTTCACGACGTGGTGTTCTAAGTGGCAGCAATAAACAACAACTAAAATTAAGATACAATAAATATTATTTACAAAAGAAAAGAATGAATAATGATTGACAATATTTCACTTAATAAATGTTCAAAATAATGCTGCTAATATTAACTGTGTTGCAGAGAATAATTTGCTCAATTAAACCATGTCGTTTCACGATGTTAGCGATCATGGTCCTCCACAGCCATCTTTCCTTTACTGTCTGTAAACTATGCATTGTCATGATTGTTTTTTGTTTTTTTGTTGTTTTTTTAATGAAAATAGTGGAATGGCTTTTCGTTGCTTTCTCCACGGTTTTCACTCCAAAGTGGATTTTATATTAGACGGGTCACCAACGTTGTGCTATGGTCACAGTGTTAAATCATCCTCATTCCCTCCATATTCCAAGTGCAAGGAGGAAGTCTCACTCGGACAGCTTTTACCAAGAACTGCCACTTTGTGGAACAGACACAGACGTGGATGCTTCATTGAACATTCTAAATTTAACCTCTGAAAGTCTCGGGTTAGTCGTTATCTATCATTCTTATCCACATGATTTTCACTTCCGACTTGCAACGCTGGCATTTATATCACACACCACATTAAATAACCTTCTACTTTGAATGACTCTCGAGCCTTGAAATGTTCTATTACTTAACGCATAGCTGAGAAATAAAAAATGGATTGCTGAATTTCCTCAAAGGCATTTGTACGAAATGAATGTAACAGCCTTCGTCAAAATTTGAACTCGCCCAGGCGATGCTATTTTCCATGCCGATAACCATTACGCTACTGCACATTAACTTTTTTTAAAAATATTTTTCGCCTTCTGATTTTTTTTCTCGTTTTGAGCTGCAACATGAAAATAAAATGACTTAGGTGAAACATTTGTTTTATTTATTTACTAGTAATTAACCATGAAAAATATACAGATATATTTGAATATCTATGAGATTAGTCTAAATGACATATTTATACGCATTTAGATTTTAGTATAAATTTATAAATATTTTTTTTTATATTAACACAATACTTCTTGACTTTAAACTTCGACAATCACGCACCGTATTAAACGGTTAAAGAATTTGATCATTATATATTAGTGAAACAGATTGCCGCTCATTATCCGATGGACGCATAGCGAAATAAACAAACACGAAAAGTTTCTCTATTCATTACGTAGTTTATTTATTTTATTTTATCGTTTCTTGCAGATTTACCTCAGATTCGACGCCGGCCATTTTGATTGGAGTGTTTTTGTTTATCATGCCTTCGGAAATACCAAAATTGAAAGCCCAAGAAAATAATGGTTACTTTTTTTACATATAAATGCGTGCATATCTATCTATCTATCTATCTATCTATCTATCTATCTATCTGTATATAAATATGTATATATGTATATATATATATATATATGTGTGTGTGTGTGTGTGACAAAGATTTAATTACAAGGCAAGGCTGGCTGAAGCTCATAATTCGAGAGCACTCGCTAAGGATCAAGTTCATTCCCTCAATTTCAAAAATTATCACGCTGACTACTACGTGTAAGTATGTATGTGTGAGTTGAATATTTTTTAAATCAATTCACCCCATGCAAGACGATAACTACACTAAGACGCCACTGGAAGTGAAAGGGAAGGAACAGATTTTAGAAGTAACCGAAAAAATAATAGTATAAATTTCTAAGTTTAGGTGTATATAGTTGAAGTAGAATTTAGAAGGAAACAGAAACCCAATTCTAAACAGGAAACAAAGAGTTAACCTCTACTCCTGTTCAAAATACGGAGGAGAAGTATGAACCGAACGATAGGTGAGCCTAGTATTTTCATACGCTTTCATTTCCAGTAGCCACGTCGCGTCTTAGTGACTTTATCGCCTTGCTTGGGACGAACTGATAAAAAAAAACTATATTATCACATTTACAGAATACGCAGTTAGAACCTTTTTACTATTATGCTAACAATTACACTATCACAATTTTTCTTCATAGATATTTGTTGGTTTAGACCAATTTTCCCCTCAAGTCAGATTCATAAAAGATCCGCCGTAAAATAAATAAAATTACTTTGGCTTGCAAGATAAGCACACTATCGTCCTACTGTAAGAATTACACAAGTATTTATTTTTAAATTTAAAGTATTCATGTGAATTAGAGTAATCGGCCCGGAAAATGGAATCCCTCTATTCTTTTCAGTTCTCATTAATGCCCTTAAGAAATGCATAAATCATTTCTCCTTTCACCCCACTTCAGCTATAAGTTAAATAACATAGTAGACTGGAAGAAAGACAAGATGACAATGAGAATCTACTCCAAGAAGTCATGATAATTCACAAATATTAAAGGAAAAGTTGTATAGAGACATAATCGTCTTAGGGCTGAAGGACATGGTAATTAAAAAATGTTTGCATATATATAGATTTTATTAAGTTCGATACAAGGCTAAATTTAATGGAAATGGATTTAAGACAACTGGATTTTGTTTGAATACTTGAGATGTGGAATTATCATTACTGACATGATTTACAAGTGGACTATTCTCCTCATCTCTCTTGTTGTTATTACAACGTTTCGCCCTCTCGCCGCCATCAGGGAATTTCAAACCTAGCCCAATCTTTCATTCACGGGTGTAGATGATTCTCGTTCCGCTGATCATGTCTAGAGATATCTCGACAAATTCTTATTTAGCACTGCTCAATCATTGTTTGTCCTGTTTCCGATGAGTACACACTGCCAGGCCTAGGGATTGACTCACAGTTACTATGTCACCAAATTCACGAACCAACGCTTAAATCCACGGGACAATTCTGAGTGGAGAACTTAACCTTATCTCTAGCCTACAGGCTAATGATTATAAAAGCAGGTTACTCGGATCGACAAGCACTTGATGAAGGCTGGGAGACACAACGGCCGAAATGTTTTGATAATAACAACAGTTTGGAAATATTACATACGTAAATAATTGTATTTTGCTATTTTCTTAGTAAAAATGGCTTCCTTCCTTGAAAATCAGCATTCAAAATTATGTCTTTTACCCGAGAAATATTTATCTGTTTCCGTCACAAGACAGGTCCTGCGTATTGATATAAACCTATATGTAATATTTATTTTTTAATGAGAAAAACTTTTACTAAAACTGCTGTATTATTTATTGTTCACTTTCTAGCCTTTGTCGTGAAAATGGCGCTCACTGCAGCAATACCTACTTCTAATAGTTGAAATCAACGCATTTATTTCATTCACTGCAATGTTTACGGAACAATCAAAACTAAAAAAAAAAATAATCCAAATTTAGTTTCGGGTAATTAATTGTGTATTGCCGAATATCAAATGGCTAAAAAATGAACACGAGTATGATTATGAAAAGACTAATATAGCGAGAGTTGATGGTTAAGTAAGGTGAATTAATATTACAAAAAAAGACAATATCTACTCTCAACTCCTTAATAGCATAGAAACCAATACTAAAAATAATTATTAAGTATAATAGCCGATGAATGAAAATTAGTATGTTATGCTATTACGTTCTACAATTAAAAGATTTAAATGACAATACAGGTGAAAAAAATTCAATTCAACAATTACTTTTATAAAATCATCTCCTCCTTACATCAGTTTAAACCTTTTTCTATCATTTTTTTCTTTTCTTTTTTTTCAAATATTCTAACGATTTTATTTAAAGTTGCCATTTACTTGATTTCAAATGAAAATCTGGAAATTTTCCAATTAAATTTTCACTTTCCAAAATCATAGTTTACAAGTAGCACTCGATAAAATTTCACGGTTTTTCTATTTTAATTTCCTGATGAATCTTGATTCTGAGTTTATGATTAAATAAGATCTTTGCGAGTTCTACGACTATAAAATAACCGTGAAAATTCCCGTATAACCTTGTTAAATATTTGAACTTAACAACTTTAGCAAAATATTGCAATAACACTCATAATTATGACTACAGGCAATTATTTAAAGACGTTAGAAATACAAATGAAAAGATTTAAAATTGAGAATGTTTTTCATTTCACGGAAGCAGACGTTAAACATATGAAAGCGTTATCGCCTCCTCTTGCTTTCTTTTTATCACCAAAACCAAACAGATTCTCTGATGCCTTTTCCTTCTTTCCTCGCGATAAAAACGAATAGTTCATTATTTATGAGGTATTGGTAAGACGTAACACACGGGCTAACTAAGGAACAAGCAGAATTATAATATAATTATTTTTTTATGCTTTATATCCCTTCAAGACATGACTGATCATAGCTCTTCAATAATTCCTGTCTTTTGTAGCTCTGAGCAATGGTTATCCTTTCAATACCTTCCCACTACCTATTCTGACATCCATTTACACAAGCTTTTTAGGTAGGTTAAACCTCTATCCCTGTTGCCTTCAGTATGTCCTGTGAGTATCAAATTCTTCAAGTCCTCTTTCCTTATGGGCCCCAGAAATTGAAAGTCGGTTATACTCCGCTTCAAATGAAATCTCTTTCTAATTCACTTTACATGCTGGCCGGATGTAAACGCTACGAAAGTAAAACAAAAATAAAAAGTAGTCATCTGCGCATAGACTGCGCATCACATCCGGGCCACAAAACAAATCCTTTCAAAAAATCATCATAAAAGAAGCCAATCACGAACGCTGCTGATAAATGATGAGTATGGGAGACACTTCATTTGCTTTAAGCAACCCTCTCAGAAACAACTGAGAGATAATCGCGGCGAACGAGTCAGTGATCGACGCCCAGCATGCTCAGCATCACAACCGGTGACCCCAGTCAACCGACCCGACAAACGCATCTCCAGCAGGCTCAGGCAGAATCACGGTGAACGAGCGAGTTGTCGACGTCCGGCAGGCACTCGATGTCGTCACCATAACCTCCATCAACCGACCCGGCACACTTATCCACTCAAAACCCACTCGCCACAAAATCGCCTCCATTACCTATATAGAGACATTCCGCTTACATCCCCTGAGTCGGCAAACACAGAATCAACGCGAATGGTCAGTGTTGATGCCCGCCAAGCTCTCAACGACACCACCTGTCACCTCAGCCCGACAAACGTACCTGTTCTAGATCCTACCAACTCTATCCTTCATTTAAATAGCTTTCCTTGTTCGCATTAGAGACATTCCGCTCACATCTTCTGTATCGGCAATACAAAGAATTTTATATTAACAATTCTTGTCTTCTTTTTCTTTCGCCAAACCGGCGGTAATTTTTGTTTCGTTTTTTCTTTCATGCTGACATACATCTCTCTTTCTGATTCTAAGTATAAGTGTCCTTTTCGTTTATATTTTCCTTAAAGTTCCCTTGTTACTCGCATGTTCTACCTATGCTATTCTCACTATTCTTCTGCAGAACTTTTGTTGACTCGAGTCCTATTTTCATTTGTCATAAAATTATCCAGTATTCACTTCCATATAAGAGTATTGATATTACATAACAGTTCAGTATTCTTTTTTCTTTTCTTTTTTTTTTTTTTTTGTTTCTAACGAAATGTTTTCGTTTCTTAACTGATTAATATTTGCAAGGCATCTTTTTCTATTCCAATGCACTTTCGGATTTATAATTTATGTATATGAAAAAACAGTGTCAGTTTAAAAGGAAACCAAACAAATTAAACTTGGGTTAAATTTGATGTATTTATAAAGAAGCAAGACTAATGTGTCAGAGAATTCAACAAGAGAAATATTTTGTAAAACTGTACAATCATTAGACCAAATTTCTATTTACTATAATACAGATTATTTCAATAAATAAAATATTAAAACAGTCAATATATTTCAATAAGATTCCTTTGTAAGAAAAAATCCGTTCTTCCTTGAAGCACAGTCAAATATATAAGGTGCAAAGCGTTATTTGTTTACAGGATTAACGTTTTATCCTTTGTTGAATAACATATTTTACATATAATGTTTAACTCTTGTGTATATGTGCAGAGAATTTGTGAATAGTTCCAAAGAAATCGAACGGATTGACGTATGATAGAAATCTCAGAAGAAAAGTCAATAATTTACTTCCGGCATGACTGAGATTAAGAGAAACCGTGTATTTATGTACACGTGTACTCGAAAGTTGTCGTCCATGCCCCAGCACACAGGTTTACCCAGGGGCCCATAATGCTGTTAAGATGGCCCTGCTTACACGCATTAAACAAACAAATCAAATCAGACTTGGTCTATATCAAATATTCCATTTTTTGTGGTGGGGGACTAGTGGCTAATATCTTCTTCGTATGAGAATTCTAATTTCCAAAACAGCCAAAAGAACAGATCGAACTCATTTTTCCCGAATTTGTAAGACGTATTCGTTTACAACAGTGGATATTCACATAATGAAAGTTAGGCGTTCGATAAAACTTTCATAAGGGACAGAATAATTTACGTGTTTTTCTTTACCGCTTTTTTTTATGCCTTAATTAAAGTGTTACTTTTCAGTTTTGTTTCATTTTAGACGACAGAGACTCTAAAAAGCCTCCAACACTGTTGACGTGGCCTATTATTCATGAGAAACTCCCGTGGGGGATTGTGATTCTACTTGGTGGAGGTTTCGCACTTGCAAATGCTTCCAAGGTTAGAATTTTGTTCTCAACATGATAATTGAAAAAACGATACTAATTTTAATTTTCGGTCATATCTATCTATCAATCTATCTACAGGGTGCGTTGAATAAATTATCGCCTAAATTACGGAAAAATAAAACTTTGACATCTCATTTTAAGATATATTTACCAAAATTACACAAAAATATTTTTAAATACTAAAGAGTAAATTTATTCAAGAAAATCGCCATTGGCTTCAATCACGGCCTCCAGACGACTTCGGAATCTCCTGCAACTCTACTGGATGATCTCCTTTTTAAGTTTGTGAATGCTACCATAATCCTTACCTTCAGTTCATCATTGATGTTACAGGGAGTGTTGCTGGTCTCACTCAACTGCGCCCCACACATAATAATGAACGGGACTGCAGTCAGAGTTAGATGACCAGATGTAAGTGATGATGTAGTCGCAGAAATTGTCTGACAGCCATGACTGGGTTCTCCTGTTTGTGTGGCAGGGTGCAGAGTCCTGTTGCCAAACATAGGATCTTCCTGAAGTCCCTCCCTCCTTGACCCAGGGAAACACTAATTCCTCAAAGGACTTAATGTAGGCCTTCATGTTGAGTCTAGGCCCCTGTGAGAAGATGAATGGAGGTATAACGTTGCCATCACTAGTGATCACTTCAAACACCTTCATAATCACCATTAGACTCATCCAACTTTTTCCAAATTTTTCAGATTAAAACCCAAACGCTCTGAAATGTTCGTATTGGAGCTTCCAGCCCGAATGCTAAGCAGTACATCGTGCTCGTTTTCTCACAGACGGTGCCCAAATGACCCTACTATACTGTGTAATCGACAAAACGCACCTGCGCGAAATTAGTAGTCACACCATCGCACCCGGTATAGGGTTTTAGATAGAACACTCCAACTAGTGAGCAGATGTGAGGTTAGTTAATACCTTTGGCACGGGAGGGACAACCGAGAGGGATTATGTCACTGCCACAGTTACATACCGGTCCGGTCTTGAGAAGAGGTTAGAGCAACACATGCTTCAACCAACGTCCAGACTCACAACATGGGGCACAAAGATGTTCATATATGGTAGATGACCACCTCACCTCACCTTAGCTCAAAATCTTGTAGAATGCAAACTTCATTGACTGATAATGTTGCATTTAATAAAAATGGTGAACGTATTTTGGCACCCTTCTTTTCATTTCTCTTTTTCGTACTTTGTATTCATGCTTGTTTCGGGAGCTCCTTGAGCCGTTATAAAATAACAACCCAGAAAATTCGTAATTCCCGACGTGATTATTTTCAATTTCAATATAATGTATGCTGAAATGATAATATTTTTACGGTGTGAGAAAATAATTGTCATACGAAAAAAGTTTTTAAAATTGACATTTTTTCTCTAAATTCTGCTAAAGAGCATATTTCTTTTCTTTCTTTGTTTAGTTGGAAAGTCTGGTATATATATATATATATATATATATATATATATATATATATATATATATATGTTTACGTTTTCAATATAGCTGTTTCCTTTATTCTTCGTCTTGGTTTATATTTCGCACTCAAAATGTGAGTGGCTAACTTAATCCGCTATGTTACCTAATTACCTCCCACTTTGTAGTGTCAACCTTAACTGCTGCTA
Organism: Acanthosepion lycidas; assembly: GCA_963932145.1. NCBI lineage: Eukaryota > Metazoa > Mollusca > Cephalopoda > Sepiida > Sepiidae > Acanthosepion > Acanthosepion lycidas. The sequence continues at coordinate 106,694,854 of OZ010593.1, read as the reverse complement.
CTATTATACTAAATAGTAATAAAAATCATTTTGTAAAAATAACATGGCGCTGCCACCTTTCATCTTAAATGCAACCACGTGTGTATGCGAAAATCCATTGTTATTCTTTCCACAACTAGACCTGTTTAAACAAAAAAGCATTACTTAAAAGGCAGATAATCTTGTTTTTTGTTGCATCGGTCTTACCACAAGACGTAATTTCAGGGGTCAGGGATATTAATATAATTATTTCATCTCCCTCTGAGAAACTATTTGATAAAATCAACGAGAAAGATATAACGTGTTCGACAGTGTCGATGCACAAACGCATCTTGCAGTTATTGAAGTAAGAAGCACCCCATCATAATTCTTCAAACGTTGGCAAAAGTTAGCGGAGAGTGAAGTGGGCAAGAGTATGGCCATGCATGTTTTCCTCCAATATGAAGTGGCTCTTGCCTCACTGGATGAATATACTCCAGTGGAACATTTAGCTTCTGTAGCGGATCATATTGCCGACTTACTATCCACACAGGCCTCAGCGATGTCCACCATACAATCGCCAGACCATAATGTCTTTACAAAACTAAAGGAAGGGCAGCGAAGACTGGAATCCCGCCTCAACAAAATGGAAGAAGACCTAGCACGTTTGTCTTTTAATTGCAATCGCGAGCGTAGTAGTTCATTACAGACATTACAGGAAACGAGAACAAAAATCTATATGTTGCAAACACAAAAGATTCGGAGTATCGGTGACTTCCTGTGTTATTTTAAAGTACACGGAAAAGCCTAAACCGATAAAAGAAAGCGACATCTACTGCCGATGCGCCTAGCTCTGGCCATCTACTTCATGTGATTGATAGGGCTTCTGGAATATCCTTCTTAGTGAACAGTGGGACACAGGTATCCCTCCTTCCAGCGACAGCAGCGGATAAGAAGTCCAAGCTTTACAAATTTGTGCTACGAGCTGTAAACTGTTCGTTAATACACACGTATGGGGAAAGGTGCATGGATCTCAACATACACCCACATTTTTATAGATGCTGATGTGGACAACGCTGTCTTGGGTACCAATTTTTACAAAAATGTGGTCTTGTTATTGATCTAAACGGCCGGTGCTTAAGAAACCCGGAAACACATCTTAAGACACGTGGTGTTGTTAGGTCTGGTACCCCATTATGCCTCTCAGTGGCATATGCCAATCAGGATGACGTGTTCATCAAACTTCGATCACTGGAAGTTTTTCCACACACAGTTACACACTACATAGAAACAAACGAGCTACCTAGTAATAGTAAAGCCAGACGTTGAGTACCAGTAAAAATTAAAAGATGCTAAAGAATTTTAACAGATGATGAAGTTAGGCATTATTCATCCCTTAAAGAATGAATGGTCTTCACCTCTTCATCTTGTTAGCAAAATCTCCAACATAAGGAATGCATATGGAGACTATGGAGTACTGAATGCTGTTTCAAAAACTGATAGGTATCCAATACCAAATATACGGGATATAACAGCAGTGTCTCAAAATAACAAATATTTCACGAAATTATACTTAATTCGGACATACCACCAAATACCTGTGGAGCCAGAACACATTCAGAAAACAGCTATAGTTACGCCGTTCGGACTGTTTGAGTATGTACGAGTCCCATTTGGCTTGCAAAACGCTGCCCAAACATGTCAAATATATACAGACCAGGTCTTACGTGATCCACAATTTTCTTTGTATACAAAGACGACGTACGCATAACTAGCGAAAATAAGCAGGACCACATTGATCAAGTGTTAGAAACGCTTGAAACAATATGGAATAGTAATAAACCCGATAAAACGTGTTCTCGGTCAACCTGAAGTCGTATTTTTAGGACACCATATTTCCACTGAAGGTATTTTTCTATCAGCGTACATGGTAGAAGTCATTCAAAGTTTCGAAGCCCCCACTAAGATGAGTCAATTGCGCCAATTCCTAGGGTTATTAAATTTATATCGTAGGTTTCTCTCACATTGTGCATAAACAGTGTTGCCATTAACTAACTTGCAAACGAATGTAAAAAATAAAGCAGCAACATCCCATTGTCAGAACAAACCATAACAGCATTCAATAAAGTGAAAGTAATGTTAGCAGACACCGTCAAGTTGTCTCACATCCAACCCAACCTTGAACTGCGTCTGGCGGTAGATGCTTCTTCAATCGGCATTTGAGCTGTCATGCAACAAGTATATGACTCAGAATGGAAACCAATGTTCTTCCTCTCCTTGACAGAAATGCTTTATCGTGCGTTTGGTAGAGAATTGCTAGCCACATTCTCTGCAATACGGTAGTTTCGGCAACTCCCGGTGGGCCAACAATTCCATATATTAACAGACCATAAACCTTTATTAGGTACCTTGTAGTCTTCTTCCGACAAGTACTCTCCACGAGAAATTCGCCAAAGGGACTATATACTGCAATTTACATCTGACATTTGTTATGTGAAAGAACAAACAATATGCCTGCGTTCACCCTATCACATGGAATTAATTCCTACTTACTGGAACCTTCCATAGATTTTTATGCTTTGTACAGTGAACAAAAAAAGTATGAACATCTTCTCAGGAACAATGACACTTAATTACAACTTCTGACAATCACTAAGCCCACTAGTAAAGACAAAATCATCTGTGACACCAGCATTAGCAGAGTACGACCATATGTGCCAGTATCTTTACGCGAAGATATCTTTAACGCGGTGCATAGTTTGTCGAATCCCGGAACAAATGCATTTCTACACCTACTGAAAGAAAAAATTGTCTGGTCCCGAATTAAGGCAGATGTGAGATCATGGTCAAATCTAGGCTTGATGTGTCAGAAAGCCAAGATTGGTCGCCATAGTCATACTCCGCTAGGCATATTTCCTTTGTCTGATGAAAGATTAAGCACATTCATATTGACATCACCAGATCATTTCCTACACGTGAAGGTCAGTCTTACCTGTTAACGTTTTTCGACAGATACTCTCGGCGGTATGAAGTATTGCCAATGCCAGATATGACATGACACACGACAATCAAAACATTCCTTGCAGCCTGGGTATCAATATTTGGAATATTCGAATGAACAAAACAATCAATTGCTAACTAATTCCCACGTAATTGCGACTAATGCTCCTTAAATCCGTATCTCTCACAGTCTTGGCGGTCCTACAATCGTGTCGTTTCTTCCTTGGCGAAAGGGTCTCTCAGGAATCGTCTAACCGTGTCCACATGACGACCTAACTTCTTGCTATGACATGAAGAAAGGTGCTTTTAACACTTTCTTTGATGATGACAGACTTTTCTTCATCATTAAGATCTTTTTCACGTGCCTTTGTTCTTAGAGAGGAGAGATGCTGTTAGCGTGATTCAGCCCAAAACTGTCGAATCTGAAAAAAAAAAATAAAGGACATTATACGGAATAATGAAAACTTAACTTAATGGTGTGGCCATATTGTGCAAAGCAGCTGAGAAAAGTTTTATGAAACTAGGTTCTTATTTTCCTGTGGACTACAAATTTTTTAATGCAATGTCAAAATGTCAATCATTTTGTGCTTCCTTGAATCCTGTTCTTATTGTATTTTCTCCTCAGTAACGTTTTCTCAGTTTCCTTCACTCTACCGTCTTTCATCCTCAGTAACCGTTTGCTTCTTAGTGACTTTATCGCTTGGCTTGAGGTGAAGGGATTAAAAATAGTCAACCAGATTATCTTACTTCAAGAGTATGCACGCAAAAATAATAAAAACTAAGTAAGTTTCAAATACACTTCTAAAGTTTCCCTAACATTATACAAAAGATGACATCGAAAATGTTTGCATTAACCTCATACATTCAAACATTCGATTAACATGATTGTTCTAAAAGTTGTTAATTACTTGATCTCTTTCCTGTTTGGACCACAGGTTTCTGGATTGTCAGCATTAATTAGCCAACAACTTATTCTCCTTTCGTCGATGACCCCATGGGTAATGAACATGATACTGGCATTTATTGTTTCCATAGCAACAGAAATGACCAGTAATACAGCAACAGCGGCTTTTCTGATGCCCATCATGGGTGAACTGGTAAGGTCAAGTTTTCGTGATTTACACTGGCATGTACATGTTTTGAGGCAAGCCAACTTATACTTTTTCCTAGCTAATTTAGGGGCGGTGAATTTATAAATAAAGTCCACTTTTACTGGTTATCTCCACATTTAACTGTACAGAACTTGAGTATTTAAAGATACAATTTATAACCAAATTTCCCATAATGGTCAAACTAATTCTGAATGCTTCCAGGAAAAAAACCCATGAACGTTACAAAACTCCTGATTACTAAAAAAAAAAAAAAAAAAAAAAACTGGTTTTCATAATGGCAGTGCAACTGCATTGTTTTCAGTTATGAATGGAAACAATATAAAGCTAATGGTGGAAATTCAGCAATTCACAATTACCCCAAACATTCCATTTTTATAGGCCTATGTTATTCAAGAAAATCTCTCTCTTTCTCTTCTCTCTGTCTCTCTGTCTCTGTCTCTTTCTCTCTCTCTCTTTCTCTCTCTCTCTCTCTCTATATATATATATACACACACACCACTTTAACGTTCATTTTAGTGGATACTTTTATTTGAATAGAGGCTCCGTTTATTTATTTAACAGTATATTTATCTTTTCTCACCTAGCGGCCTGACTATTCGCGAAATCTTAAAGAAAAATTTGCACGCTTCGGCAGAAATCGAGTTTAGCCCGGCTTGCCTTACCAATTGGACACAGACAGTCAGACTTAGCCAATTTCATGCATTCACGTGAAATTTCTCCCGTCATAGCTACGAGTATCCACTAAAAATAACGTTTTAAGTGATAAAAATATGTCGCATTAATAAAAATCCATTTTGAAGGGTTTCTTTGCTTACGTTTGGATACGAAACCATGTATAATTATGAAAAAGCTTCAAAAGATCTATGACGGGAGAAATTTCGCTTAAAAGCATGAAATTGGCTTTGCCTGACTGTCCTTCGTGGCCAAACAGTAAGACGTGCCAGACTAAACGGTGGTGCCCTCTGGGACGCAGGTCCGATTCTTGCTGAAAGACTCAAATTTTTTATAAGTTTTCTCGAATATCCAGGTGAAATTAAATAAATAGACTGTTTAATAAATAAACGGAAAGCTTACTCAAATACGAATATCCGCTAAAAATAACGTTTAAAGTGATACAAATCTGTCGGATTATTAAAAATCCATTCTAAAATATATATTCACGAACTTTTCTCCAAAGTAATTATATACTATAGGACCTCCCTAAATTCATTTCGTTATAAAACTGATGAGAAAAAATAAAACCAAATATGTAAAATTAATATTCATAGTGTAGAATAATCGTATAAACAAACGACGACAGACGTGTGCGTGTCACAGAAATATCAGAAAGCGACATTTTGATCGGAGGCAATGCGCACAAATACTCTGATCCGGGGCCTAAGTACTGCATACATAAATAATCTCATTTTTAGATATTATGCTCATATATATATGGTCGGAAATTCGCTTGGGGTATGAAGCGGAAAGTCACTGTGCAGTGTTGATTCTTATGTCAACACCTTATGTTTGTATCGATAAACGCTCTATATTCGATATTGAGCTCTCTTTCGCAAAACATTAACTTAAAATCAAAAGGACTTACGGCCACATAATATAGAAACACTGGTTCTCGTACGATCAAGGAAGTTAAGCAACGTCAGGCCTGGTCAGTACCTAGATGGGTCACCGCTTGGGAATGTTGTAAGCTTGGATGTGTGGGTGGTGTAATGGATAGCGGCTCGGTACTGGAAATCGGAGAGCCGAGTTCCAATTCCAGTCGTGTTCATTATATTCACTTTCGCGCAAATACCTTTGTGAAAGGTATGAATCAATCTCATCTCCCCATCTATGGGTTAATTAGTAAAACTTATGAGTAAATCATTATTATCTCAAAGAAAAAATGATTTTCACAATCTAAAAATTTTCTCTGGCTTTAGATAACTGCAAAAGGTTGATAAGCTGTAAAAATCTAATTATTCACTGAAATCAAAATGTAAAGTACACTTCATTTTTCGATAAATATAAATTTATCGTTTTAAGTAAGGCTTAAAATATTCTTATCTCTATAATCCGGCTAAAATACAACACGTTTCAATTGTTTCTTTTTATTGCTTACTTGTAGGCTCTTGAAATCAATTTGAATCCTCTTTATCTCATGATCACAGCAGCACTTGCCAGTTCTTTTGCCTTTATGCTTCCTGTGGCTACAGCACCCAACGCGATTGTATTTTCAGGTGGACACTTGAAGGTTTCAGATATGGTAAGCAAAGTTTGGTTTTCTTGCCAAGTATTTGATCCTAAGTTAATTCAAAACCATGTACATCTCAACAACAACAAACTTTGATCCTGGTTTGTTTTGAAACAAATGCTTATTGTTTATAAAATGTTTTAATTCACAACTCAAAAGTTAGCCTATGAAGTGCAATGTCTGAGTGGTGGAGAGTTGATACAGTGATCAGAGTTTAATTTCTGATCAAGTCTGTTGCGTCCACTTCTCATTAATACCCTTGAATCCATCTCTTCTTCGCCCAGCTATGGGTTAAATAACATTATAATCTGTGTTTTGTCGGAAACCAGTCTAGAACAAGGATAATTCTGAATTCAAAGCTGTAGAGTAGGTAACGGTAAACAACTCCACTATATTTCCCAACAAGTTATAGTAATTCACTTATAATAAAGAAAGGAAGTCTGTAAAGAGCCATGATCGCCTACGTCCTGAATAGACATATTCATTCTAAACGTGATAAGGGAATGTTGAGTAAACCAGATATTAATTAATAAAGGTCTGTCAATTTTTTTAAAAGTTCACTCAATACAAAACCCAAGGGTTAGGGTTAGAGTAGAAGGTTAATGAATGGGATGTGTGATAAGAACATGAAGAGGAAGTGAAAATTATGAGAATATAGAGGATAGATAACGATTGACCCATGACTTGAAGAATGAGTCTGTTCCACAAGGCAGCGTTTCTTGGAAAGAAGATTTCTTCTTACTAATGAAATACGGAAGGGAGGAGGGGGAGTTCAATCCGGTGGCCGTAACCGTAGTAAGGTGGGTATGGGCTGCAAAGGTATGAGCTGGGAGTACTAAACAACGGAGCTCGTCTGAACATTTACCATGAGAGTAGCAATATACATTTGTAACATTGTGTCTGCAGGAAAGAAGCTGTAGTGTGGAAAATAAGTCATCCCCCACAAGGTCTTGTAAATATTTTGAACTTTGTGAATGCTGGAAAGTGAGGACTGGTACTTCCATCTCGGATATAGCAGAAATACCTCATTTTTTTATTTATTTTTTTTTGTCTGATTTGACTTTTGTAAAAATAAAGCATGGCAGAAGTCAGGTACGTTCTGATGTGTTACAAAGAATCGACCATTTTTCCAGCATCTTTAAGAATGAATTGTGTATAAGTTATAGCATTAAAATCTAATCTTGCATTTCAGTTGTTAATAAGGATTCTATTGATTATCACATAGAAGACCTATTATCTTATATTCTTCTCAGGGGAAAGAGAAAATTGAAATTCTCCTTTACCCCATAACTTGTTACTGCCTTAGTGGGAAGTAGAAAGGGAAAGAACTTACGTTGCTTTATATATGTTTTGAAAATAAACAGGAAATATGTTAATTATTCAAGGACAAGTAACTCTTAACTGAACTAACATTTTAGAGAATAAGCTTTACATTCAGTTAGACTAATGTTCTTATCTTTGTTGCTATTATCACAATTTTTGGGTCGTTGTAGATTCCAGCCTTCTTCATATATCTGTTTATCTAGGAATCCTTCAGGAATTTCGAATTGAATCCTTAATTTAATCTACAGAATATCTAAACTTGTTCTTATTTAATATTGTTCTGTTATTTTTCGCTATTGAGCCTAAGTTTTTGCTACCTGGCCCAGGTATTAAAAAGTCATGTCCCCAAATCCACAAACCAGCTATTTAATCCATTAGAATATGATGGGATAATCCTGAACATAGAACAGCTGAAACATGATGATAACAACAAAGATGTCCGAATAAATAATGTAAATAATATTTTATTGCGTATGTTTGACATTATAATTTTACAAAATTGTAAAACATTAATAACTCCCAAAGTAATATCAACGCGGTTATTTATTTATTTTTTTAAGTTCCTGAAAACATAACCACAATGAAGAATATTATAGCATTGACGAAGTTGAGTCATGAATAGTTTCCGTTTTTAGTCTATACCGCCTTTATTCTTCAAAAAGTAAAGTACAATTATATTTTATTCAGTCCTATATTCACCATTATTTGCAATGAAGTGTTGTTGCTTAGGCAGCTCTTCGATACATTTTTTGAGTAAATATTTTTCAAGTTTTAATGTGAAAAACTTTTCGTCGAACACTTGAATCATCTGGTTTTCATTAGACAAAGTTTTCCTCCTTCAAAGCGTTTTGCATTGATCGAAAAAGATAATAATTGGTTTGTGTAAGGTCAAGTGAATGTGGACCGTAGAGGAGAACAAACCAACTAATTAGTTCCTGTGTTATTCTGACTGTATGTGGTCTTGAGTTGTCACGGAGGAAAACATTTTTCTTATTAATGAGATCAGAGCTTTTTTTCGATCAAATTTTATTGGCATGTTACAGCAGCTGGACATATTTATGTTTCGGAACAAAATTAATAATACACCGATGATCCTGCCACAGGTACCTTTCATCCGTGGAGCTTAGGTCGGTTGTGGAGATGCTTCCTTGCTAATCAACTATCTTTTTATCCTCTCCAAGTTCTCCACCGCCTTAACCGGGTATTGAACTCACATTCTTTGGGTTCTGTCACTGGATCTAACTAACACCTTTATCCACTGTAACATGTCCTCAAGTTAAGGCGGTGGAAAACTTGGAGAGTGGAATAAAAGGAGATAACTGATAACTGACATCCATTAGACATGGCACGTGGAACTAGAACAGCCTACCCCAGCGAGAGAAATAAAGGGTTCAGTTCGACATTCCAACCACCTGAAGAAGGCCGGAGTGCACACCGGCAGAAACGTTGTGATAAATATGGTAACAAAGATGAGGACAATAGTCCGAATAATCTAAATAAATTACTTATGATTCAGCCTAATGAAAACACTGAAATCGCCATCTTTTTTTAAAATTTTTCTTAAAGGGAGTTGGTTTTGCTTTTATTTCGTGGCATAAAATGGATTAATTTACAAAAGAAAAGAACAAAATTAAAAAATAAAGCGGTAAATTAAATAAAAGTAAAAAATAAATACAAAAGAATCAAAATAGTCCTATGTATTTATTATTAATAACTAAGACATATCCCTTTATTTTTCTTGCAGGTTTCAACTGGACTATTTATCAGTATCGTTTGCGTCTTTACTTTGACGCTAGCAGTCAACACATGGGGGGATTCAATTTTTGATTTTCACCACGTACCACATGCTTTCTTTGACAACACCACCCTCATAACGACTTTGGCTACGTCCAATATCAGTCTGTCATAGTGCACACACACACACACACACACACACACACACACACACACACACACATACATATATATATATAAATATACACCTGGTCAAAATCTTAAGATCAGATACAAAAGGGTTAAAAAAATATAAAATACTGTTACTTTAATCGAAATATATTTGCCAAACATATACATTTAATTAGAAAATGTAGTTTATCAACAAACAAGTGAAAATTTTAAGCTTTTAATTGATTAATTTAAACAAACATTGAAAAAAGATTTTTTTTTTTTTTTTTTTGGTTGGTCATAAAGATAAGATCATGTCTGAAAAAAACAAATTACTGGACAAAAATTTTAGAACTAGTTAGTGTGCTCATAGCTTCAGGCATGTAGACATCTATGTAGCTCATTCCCAGTATTAAATTTCAGATTTTAAAATGGCTAAGGGTAAAATTTTAACAAAGTTCGAACAAGGCAGGATTGTTGAACTTCAAAGACTTGGTCTTTCGCAACGAGCCATTGCAAATGAAATTGGCCGTAGCATAACTGTCACTGCTAACTTCATTAAAAATCCAGATGCGCATGCTTCTAAAAAATCAAGCGGTCGCTCCAATAAAATCTCACCATCTCTAGACAGACGCATTAGGCGAGAAGTTAAGAGAGATTCTAGCCTAACATCAAATCATATAAAAGTGAATACAGATGCTGAATGCAGCTCTCGAACAACTCAACGGCATTTAAATAAGACAGGGTAAGAGTTTGATTTACCTTACGGTAGTTGGCACTGATAGGCTATTTATCGCATAGAGGGTTTTCTTCCATTTCTTACTTTCTTAATGTTTTTACGGCCAATTTTATTTTGTTGCTTTTTTATTTTGTTGCTTTTTCAGTTGGAGACGCATTTTCTTCAGCATCTGGTTCGTAATCTTCATTTCCCAAAGATATGTTATGGAATCATTTGTCAAACTCAGGATTGAGAACCAGTATTAACTTGGATTCGTTTGTTTACTGTAAGTAAACAAAAAGAACCATAATTGCATTCTCAATAATAGTTGCGCTATTATTATATAAACAAATTTTTTTAACCTGCATTTGTTTTAGAATCACATACTAGGTTAACAACCAATAACCTAGGGAAGAAAAGGATGTGACTTTTTGTTGTTTTCACTTAAATTAAACAAAAGAGAGCTATTAAAAATTTTAAATGGTCAAAGCTCTTTGCAGGGTATGGTCTGTTTTGGTTTCCTGAAGAGATGGTGCAACAGGGATTTTTTATTTGTTGAGTTTCTTTCTTTATCAGACCCAAACTTCCAACCACAACAAAAACAGTTTTAGTTTTTTTAAGTGTTATTATTATTACAATTATTATTGTCAGTTTAATTTTACTGAAATGAAAAATTCGCATCTTTATCTTAGTTTTTCCCGTATTTCATTATACACACAATAATCAGTCAAGATTTTGAAACCATTTGGTGTATTTGTGATTTATGAAACTAATATACACTAACCATTTAAAAACTACGAATATGAGCAAATATTATTGTGTAGATATATTTGTTAATATTTATGTTTTATACTAAAAATGTATGTTATAATTACAAACTTGCATGTAACTTTTTGTTTATGTCTTGCCATATTGAAAAATCATACGTTTATTGTATGCTTTTATGAATCAGTTTTGGTCACCTCTAATGTCTGATTCTGTCTATCTATCTAACTTATCGGTCGAATTTTAAAAAGCTTTTTGGTATCTATATCTATGTGCATGTCGTGGACTCTCTCGCCGATCTTTCAATGTATGATGGCGTAACAGCTCAATTTTAGAACTAAACCGCCAGATTACACACACAGATGATTTGACGGTACTGTTAAAGTTTTGTATATCACCAACCAGTCTTTTTCAGAAGAACTGATAACAACTGGTGCACAGTGTACAACGAAGTCACGAAACAGCTCTTCTCTTTAAAATCAGAATTTTCCTTTTCTTAGACTAGCTGCCAACCAAGGTTAAAGAGACCAGTCTGATCTGCTGCTTAGTCCGTATCTGGGAGGGGATGAAATAGAAAAAATGATATTTGTGGAAAAGTGAACCTTTGATTTTACCATGACTATCATAGTTTTCCATTGAAAATCATTACAAATATGAATATATGTGTGGGGAAACGAAAATGGTAAAATTGAAAAGAGAAACGGTCTCTACTTGTATTAAACATTGTGTGATAGATAGAGAGGGGGAGGGGAGAAAAGCAGAAAGTAACATTATATACAGTAAAAATTGTCTAAGGAGAGTTGAGTTCGCAAGTCTTCGATATAGGTCTTAGCTATTAGGCTACGAATCCTAAGCAACAGGCGTCATTGAAATTAAAGCATATAGCTATATTCTTTTCTCTCTTATCTCTATAATGCCCCAATGTTGTTTATTTCACTTTCATGTTACTTAGTTAATGGTTGTCGAATAAAGACCTGGGGATTAAGATGAAATCCTACTTGTAAATAATACTAATAATAATAATGCATAACACTACTAATAATCACATAATATAAGAAATTAGAAAATACTAAATTCAGAACGAAATGTATTCCTCTCTCTCTCTCTCTCTCTCTCTCTCTCTATATATATATATATATATATATATATATATATATATATATATACTTTAAAAATCAGGAGGTCAGTTGAATCCGCTACCTTGGTTTCAACCTTATGGCATCCTCAGGTAAGTTTTTTATCAAATGACCACCTAACGTTTTTTCATCAAAAAAAAAACAAGCTAAAGAACGCAACATTATTATTTGGAAAAATAAAAAAACAAAAGCACGTTGGGGGTAATGGAAAGGGAGAGGAGGGTGTGAAGAATGAAGAAGAAGAAAAAGAAAGGGGAAGAGAAGAAAAGCAAGTGTATTGTAAATGCATCGGTGGGGGGGGGATTAAAATACATTTTTTCTCCAGTCTCATATACACTTAGGAAAAATTTTCTGATATGTAAGGAAGGGCTTAAGACTTCGGTTTTCTGGTTTAAAAGCTTTTTGGGATCCGGAAATGTCATAATCGCTAATTTTTCTTGTTGACTGAGGTTTCAAATATGGTTATGGCTGTTGTATGGTTTGGATTGTTAAAAGTTTTTCCACCGTATCAACGGATACCTGTTTATTTCTTTTAAATTCCACACATTTGATAGCTTAAAAGGCGACGTATGATTGTACCATCTACGTTTAAATGTACCTTCCGTACATCCTATGTACGTTTTATTTTGACAATTAATATCTATTACTTCTGGTTTATAAAGTATACCTTCTGTTTTACATGCTCCATTTAAAGAACATCTAATCTTATTTCTGCAGTTGTATCAATTACTAGTGTTAATTTGCTCTACGTTAGTTTTTGAGATTTTTGTCTATTTATTATTGTTTCTAAATTACTAGTAGTTTAATTTAACTGTGTTTTTATTGAATATCTTATGTAATTCTGTATGTCTTGGGAAGCAATTTGAATAATAATTTACCTATTTTATATTTTACCTCTAAAAGTTAAAAGGGTGGGGTTTAAACCAAATATTTTTATTTTCCTCGAATTGTTCTTCGTATGTTGTTTAATTTGTTGGGGTTTAAATTCTAGTCTGGTTTTGTAACCCTCTATCTCTAAGTTCTTCTAATATGCCTCCTTTTTTTATCTTCAAAAAATATTCTACTAGAAGAGTTTCTGGGTAACCTAGACTCTGTTCCTTTAGGGATGTGTTTTATTCTGTTCGAAGTGTGGTTGGATCTAATGTTCAGGTATCTTAATTTTGCATTCGGTTTCATGTATAGGCAGACACTGCTAGCTTGAAGATTTAATTCTACGTCCAGCTACTTAAAAACTTTTTTAAACATTTCGACTTCTATCTCAACGCTGAAATAATAATTTTAATTTCTCTTTCTCTCTCTCTCTCTCTCTCTCTCTATCTCCCTCTCGAGATTATATATATATATATATATATATATATATATATATATATATATATATAAGCAAGTAAGAAAATTCAAATATCTAGTAAGTCTTTCTAACACTGCTACAGTTACATATTAGATATATTTCATACTTAGGAGTTCTGCGTACGCAGTAAAACTACTTTATATAAAGAAACCCTTAAGAAGGGTATGTTTAGAGTTTGCACAAAAATATACATAAACAACGTAGATCGTATACCAAGATAGATTATGCCGAATTATTTTCTTAAAGAATTAAGCCAAATTTTAATTAAATAAAACAAATTTATAGGGTTTTATATTTAATTAAAACCCTAAGATGCTAGCGTTTACTTGTTTGTTATCCACTTTTTAATAATTTTAACAACTGCATACCTTTTAATTAATAAATTCGCAACGATTACATGCCCTTGAAAAGTATCACCAACATTTTATTTATGTAGGCCATAGAACAATATTAATATAGATGATCTATCTCTTGATATCGAGCAATATAACTGATTGTCATAAAAACCTTATCTTCCAGAAATAGCCTAGGTGGGTTTTTTTTTTTGGCGAAATTATCTTCGTTATATGTGTAGGGCGCGAGTGTGTGTGTGTGTGTGGACATCACATCACTGTAAAAATAACCAATTAGCAGATCTTTTATTGAAACCTGAATATAATCATTAGATTATATCTTAAAATACATAACATGAAAGAATTCACATGAACGTGTGTGCTCTCGACACATCACGTCTGAAGATAATCAGCTGGGATTTAATGATAGAAATTTTAAGTGTGTTTAAAGAATTATTAAAAGTTTATAATTGTTACACTTATCGTCAAATAAAGAATTTTAACGAGATTAATTATTTACAAAAAATAATTTTGCTTGCTCATACTTTCTGTTTGTTCTTCGGATCGATAAAGAAGTTGTGACGAATCTCTAAAAAATCACATTCCTTGTTTTTATTAGATGATAAATAGCAGTTTAGTTGTAAAATACAATGTTATTCTTACAATCGTGTCGTAGGTACATGTCTCAACATATATTCATAGATAATTTCAAGGAAGAATCATTATCTATCCTCATAATCTTAACTTCATTCTATCTCCTTTTATACTCATATCACTCACCTCATTCAGCAACCCTCTATTCTACCTTATATCGGTTGAACTTTATTTTAAAATGTCACCATAAGATGACAGCTCTCAGCATTATCTTAAAACATTTCAGCCAAACACGCAGAAAGAAAGCTTCCGCATTTTATATTGTATTAATTGAGTAGGATATAAATAGAATAAAAGTAAAGACAATTAAAACCAGTTCAAGTTTTCAGTGACTTTATTTGAATTAATAAGAGGACACTTCAATATAATATCAAAAAGAAACGAAAAGAAAGCGGTAAAGCTAATGTCAAAGACAGGAAATCCACGGTGCAAAGAAAAGTGTCTCGTTTCACTTGACAGTTTTTCTTAATGTATCTTTTTAAGTTTATTTATCTATTTCTGTTTCTTTTAATCCATCTCCTACTGGCGTTATTTTCAACTGACAACTTCTTTTCTCCCCAGAAAACGTTAAGAATTTCCTTAGAGTTCATATTTTCTTGATTTCAGATGGAAACTTAGGAGTTTTCCAATACATAATATTTCAGTGAAATTTACACTTTCCAAAATTATAGTTTATAAATTAGATATATGGGAAAAAGGCGTGAATTTACACTAACGCCAGAAGTATATGCAGTAAACGGTTTCGAAACAAATTCTTTAGTGCCATCAATTCAGACATTTACAGCTAACACTCGCTTTGCTCCACCTACAGGATTGAATCACCCTCATTCCCTGCATATTTCATTGGTAAGAAAGTTTCAAAAGTTCCACTGAGATACCACTTTGTGGGACAGACGCCGCATGTATGCTTCCCCGAGCACTACAATCTTAACCTTTCATGTCAAACGGTATCTGTCCTACATATCATGAAAATAATCACTAAGTACTTTCTCCTGTTACGCTCGCATCACACATTTCATTCAGAAAAACTCTATATTGAGTAGTTCTTATGACTTGTATGAAGATTAGTACAAAAAAGATAATTACACACACACAAACACAATATAAGAGGGGAGCAGAAATGTTCTCCGTCTGATAAAAAGAAAAACTGCTTAGTCATATAGATTTAATAATGAACAAAATAAACATAAAACCAGTATAAAATTAAATATCGATAACTTTGATAAATATCGTGTAACAAGAATCCATGCATTAAACATGACACATATATATATATATGACATAATATATATATGACATAATATATATATATATATTTCATAATATATATATGACATAATATATATGTATATGACATAATATGTATATATATGATATAATGTATATATATGAGATAATATGAATATATATGTTATAATGTATATATATATGACATTATATATATATGACATATATATATATGACATAATACATATACATATATATATGACATAATATATATACATATATATATGACATAATATATATATATGACATAATATATATGACATAATATATATATGACATAATATAATATATATATATGACATAATATATATATGACAGAATATATATATGACATAATATATATATATATATGTATGACAATATATATATATATATATGGCATAATATGTATATATGACATAATATATATATATA